>WOUI01000626.1:0-12679 GCA_012184565.1 Aspergillus floridensis | reverse complement strand
CCCCAAACTTCCCCCTAAGATAAGGATACATACTGGCCCCAATATACCCCACCCGCGTGAACGAAGTCCCCCACGTGATCACACCCACCACCACACCCACCAACCACGGCCCGACCGCGGGCCCAAACACCTTGGCCTGGCGCGGATCCAACGCCACCCCGAAACACAGCCACACGATGATCAAACACGCGAAGAACTCGATGACCAGCCCGCTGGTGACCGGCACCTGGGTCGTGTCGATGTAGCAGCCGCCAACGGTGATGTTGCGGTCGCCGAAGGCGGCGTGCAGCGCGAACCCGGCGAGCGCGCCGCCCAGCGTCTGGCCGAGGATGTAGAGCACGGCGCGGGGGAAGGAGATGATGCGGGCGAAGAAGGTGGCGAGCGTGATGAGGGGGTTGATGTGGCCGCCCGAGCTCGGGGAGAAGGTGTAGATGAGCAAGGGGGTGAGGAGGAGGTTGGTCAGGCCGCCGAAGGTCGGGGAGAAGAAGGTGACGGTCCCGTAGACGCCGGAGGCCGCCGTCGAGGCGGTCATGGGCGCGTACGGGTGGGTGGTGACCCAGGCGGAGATGAAGGTGTTGAGCATGCTGGCTTTTTCTGAGCGTTAGCTTTCCTGCTGCTTTAGGGCTGGTTGGAGAGTTTACGGTATAGTATGGTGTCAGTGAGGGGAGGGGGGGGGGGGGGCGGCACGGGCACGGGGCGATCCCCGTGGCTGCCGTATGACGGCGGGGAGGCGAACTCACCAACACACTCCAGCATGGCGAACTTCCACAGATCCGGGGACAGGAACCCCCGCAGATCGAAGATCTCCTGCGCGTTCATGCACGGCGCCGCGTCGGGCACCCGGTCCAGCTCCGCCAGGTTCTTGGGGTCGCTGCGGTCCAGCACGAAGTCCTGGTTGCCGCCGATGCGGCCCGCGAAGGGCGAGTTGGCCGGTTCGAGACCATGCTCCCGCAGATGGTGCGGCGTCGCGGGGGGCATCACCGTCTCCTCTTGCTCGTACTCGGGGAGATAGGGCACCGCCATGTGAGGCAGACAGGCAGAGATAGCAGAGATAGCAGAGATAGCAGAGATACAAGGGGAGGATGTGTCAAAGGTCAGAGATAGAAGAGATAAGGTCCGCTTAAGGAGAGAAAAGGCAAAGCTTAAGCTTAAGGGGGGGACGTGAGTAGTTACGGATAAGTTAGTAAACTCGCTTAGATGGCCCCATCGCATCCGTAATGCTATCATCATCACCCTCCAGGCTCCCAACCCGATCTCGGTGTCCTGCAGGCTCAAGTGTATCGGGATGAAACGGAGCTGCACTGAACGTATGGAAAAAACGGATTCCTTCGGCTCGGCTAACCGACCCATCAGACCCCGGATTCCGGTGGGGTTGGTGTCTGCAAGTTAGACGTTTGCCGAGATAGAGAAGCTTTCTGGAATATGAATTGGTCACTGAGTGATGTCCGGGGTTTGCAGGCCAATCAGACACAGATCAAAGAAAGATAAAGTCTGGCCGATGCTCGGGTGGTTGATTACCCGCCGACTGGGCCACGTTGTTTGGTGCTTATACGTGGTCTGGATCTATTCCTGGCAATCTTTAAGAGGCGGATGTGTGGAGAGTACAGTACAAACACACACCTGCCGCCTGCTGCTAGACCTCCATCTTTATGAACGACAACTACATACGTCCCTTCAGTCCCAGTTACTCACGATGACCATTCACTCTTCCTACACTCCGGATACAAGTCTAGCCACTGTACTGCTGTACAAAGTAAGAAATGACAGCGGCACGGAAGCAACGGCAACGGCAACGGCAATGGCAATGGCAACAGCAGCAGTGCGCAGTAGAGTTTTCGCCCATCGCGATAGTGGAACCCGAACCCCCCCCCATACCCCACCCGTAACTTACCTCCGTGCAGTAAACCCGCCTTGGCAAGGCCATGGCCACTGTTTTTTCCGCCAGTTGTCTCCTTCCGCCCTGCCAGTGTGAAAAATCCCCCGTTCAGGTACGAGGGAGGGGTTCCTGGCTAACGGTTTTTGCAAGTCTGGTCTTCCGTACTTCCCTGACCCCCTGGCCATCAGACAATCCTAAGGTAGGTCCCGGGTTTTGCCTATCAGACCCCCCCCCCCCCAAAAAATTGCAAAATCGAATCGCGTACTGGGTTTCGGAATTCGGCAGCCCCTGCTCAGCTCAGCGAGGCTTGCAGTACCTTTCTTGGTAGGCGGGTCCGTATGCAGGTGCTCAGTTTCACCTACTATGCTCATGGATGGAATCCAGGTACTGGACAGGGATTTTGTAGAGTAGGAGTATATATGCATGAGATTGTGGTTGCAGGGGGGGGTGTGCCTTGTAGAGCTCTACCTCATCCCTCTTTTTCTATAAGCTATATGACTTGCCGTGGCATATCGTGCTGGTAGTCATACAGTGCATCCATTGTCTCTTGTTTCAACATTCATGAGGTATGAGGGATCCTTGAAGGTGCTATAATCTCAACTCGTGGATATATATATATGCTCCCACGGTATCTTGATGATGACAATGATATGCCGGATGGGGTTAGTAAAATTCCTACAGAAGAGGCGTGTGTTGGAAATTCAGGATGTTTACAAAAACACTACCCTGCACATGCCATAAGTACGAGAATACCATTCCACCTGGCAGATCCAGTCCGGCGAGGAATATCAAATTTTCAATGATGCCAGTAGCAGCCGTGCTCACAGCAAGATTGTACTCAACCATGCACAAAATATCCAAGTACCGACAGCACAGCATAGTTACGACCCGCGACCGGAGCCACCACGCCACATCGCTTGGAACATACTTATTCCGACCCCGGAGCCGCGGCCTCGGTTCCGTCTCCGCCGTCTCCGCCGACCAACCACCGACTACCGACCACTCCCTATTTCCGAGATACACAGAAGCACTCAATGACAAGATCATATTATGAAACAACACATTCACTAAAACCAGTGCAGAGATAACACGTTATAACGTCAGTCACCGATCAAATAAATCAAGGCACGAAACGAAACATCCTCCATCACGTTTCCTTCCCCGTCATCATGATGGAACACCTTCACCCTCAGTTAGCAATCATCACCTAGCTTGACACAACCAACTTACACTGCGAATAAAAGTCATTCGAGTAGGTGCACTTGTACCCACTAACGCAGACGGTCGCTCCCGTCCAGCCGCTGCCGCCGCACTGTGCGTACGCGGAGGCCGTCGCGGTGCTGCCGCTCGACGTGGTCGTGCTGGTTGTGGTGTTGGTAGTCTTGGTTGTCGTTGTGGTGGTTGAGCTGGCCTTCGAAGTCGTGCTGGAAGAGCTAGTCGTGGTCTTCGCGGTCGTGCTGGAAGAAGTGGTCGAGGCGCTGGTGGTGGTCTTCAACGTCGTCGACACCGTCGTCGAGGTCTTGGAGGTAGTCGCCGTCGCCGTCGCCGTCGCCGTCGCCGTGGCGGACGGCAGGCTACCGCTGGGATTGCCGTAGAAAATGCCCCGGCCGTTGGTGCCCACGAACACGCGGCCGTAGGTCTGCAGATCGCCGTTCACCACGTTGGCGGACGCAGAGCCGAACCCATGCGACGCATCCGAGATCAGCTGCCAGTTGGTGCCCGCGTCCTCGCTCTTGAACAGCCCCGCGGCACCGTCGATGGTGAAGAACCCATAGATCACGACGTAGCTGCCCGTGGAGGACGCCTTGCCGAACCCAAAGCTCCAGCCCGCCGTGACGCCGCTGCCGATCTGCGTGAACGTGCTACCGTAATCCGTGGAGTGCCAGAGCCCCTTGTCGGTCGACGCCCAGACATCTCCGGCGACGGAGGGGTGCGCGCGGATGGCGTTGACGGTTGTGCTGGACCCCAAGGACACAGTCTTGGTGAAGGAGGTCGCTGTGTTCTTCGACACGTAAATGGCGCCCGCGGATCCACCGTAGAAGACCGTGTTGTTGGACTTGTCGGAGGCAATGACCGCCCCGGACGGGAGAGAGGAGACCGCAGTCAAGGTGCCCTGCGACTTCGACACCAACGCGCCCGAGGTGCTGGACATGAGAAGCACCGTGTCGCCATCGGCGGACAGAGCCACCGCTCCGGTGCCGGTGCTGGTTGACGCGGCGTAGTCTGCATACCAAGTCGATCCGAAGTTCGACGACAGGGCGAGGGTCGGATAGTCGTCGCTAGCTCCGGACCGGACGATGTTAGAGGGCTTGTTGCCGGCGTAGTCGATTCCGTTGGTCGTGCCATAGGTCGGCGTGTGGAACGCTTGATTTGGCGCTGCGTCCAGGTCCGAGTGGTAGAACCCACCGTCGTCGCCAACAGCAGACAGCAGCGCCGGTCCTCCAGGCGGCGTGATCAGTCCAAGCACTGCCATCTCCTCGATACCGACCGCCAGGGACTTGACGGTCACATTGTGCTTCGAGTCCCAATTCGTCAGGTCGTGTCCGCCATATACTGTCAGACCCGTACCATACAGCCAGTGATTCGAGTCAAACGGGTCAATAGCAAGGGCCTCAACCATCCACCCGACGCGAACAGGGAACTGGTCGGTTGAAGTCGTGTCCTGAATCCAGGGGGCGTTGCTGATATCATAGCTGTAGTAGTAATTGATGCTCGGATAACCGTTCCACTCCCAAATAGGGGACCAGGTCGCACCAGAGTCAGTGCTACGCCAGATGAGTTCATCTGGCCACCAGCAGTTGAGTGCAGCCACCATCAAGGTGCCCGGAACTTGGAGGTCAACTGACAGACCACCGTAACCGTAATAGGTACTCGCAAGGGAGGTGGGACTAATATCCGTCCACACTCCGCTGGTAATGTTGTACTTGTGGACCGTGCCGTTTGTGCCATCGTATGGACCAGCTCCATTGGCGTAGGAGATGTACAGCGTCTTCTCCTCAGGGGACAAGACCCCCTTGTGCGGGAGGAAGCCGTACTGAGGTTCTCCGGACACCCAAGCCCCTGGAGAGTCAGCGCTGCTTTCAGTTGCGGGCTGATTCAAACTCACAAGTAGCACCCGCATCCTCCGACTTGAAAACCGACTTGCCAGCATCCGCAACGCCTGTCAACACGTTAGAAGGTGATTCCGCTTTTGCGAGGGGTTACCCACCGACGAAAATCCTCGGTGTCGCAGACCCCGAGCTACCAGAGGTCGAATCAAAAGTCACCCAAGCGATACCCACGGGATCTGAAGTATAGGTCGAGCTCGAATCCTGGAAATACGTTCCTGCACACACTTAGCCAAGCCCTGCTCACCAGCACCGAAGAATCATACCAGTCCAGGTAAAGGAAGTGACATTCGACCAGGTCGCTCCATAGTCCGTACTCTTCCACAAGCCGTGTCCACTCCGCGCTCCAAAGTAGAGAATGCTATTCTTGTTCGGGTCGACCGCCAATCTCTGCATTGCATCAGCTTTCCACTCAACTCCAGGAAGGGGAACGCAACCTACCTCACCCATGCCGCGACCAGGCATGTTCCCGCCAACCTTGAACGGCAGCTTCGTCTCAGTCCAGGTATCACCCTGGTCCGTCGAGCGCAGGATCGATCCCACATTGGGGTCCCATTCGTTGGTATACATGCCCACCGCCACGTACAGGCGGTCAGTGTCAACGGGATCTGTGGCAAGGGCATCGATACCCCAGTCATGCCTGAGCTTGTCAGCCAACCTACCCATACCGTTGCCAGGAAAGCAAGGCAGCCCACCAGGTATCATTTCCCACCCAATCCATCAACGGGGTCCACGTGTCGTCCGAGTTCAGACGGTACGCGCCTCCGATATCCGTGCGCGCGTACGCCACTCCTTTGGCGGAGGGATTGAAGACGATACCGGGAGTGAAACCTCCTCCGCCTGTTGGCTTTGCAGTCAGCAATCTTGCTTCCAAAGTAGGAGATCAGACAGACGCACCACCCGTGACCACGTTCTTCCACGTGTAGGCCTGCGACGCCGCAGCGTCTGCAACCTTGCCCAGGAGGGCTGCGCATAGCAAGACCAGGCTTGATCGAGCCATAGTGCTGAAGACGGGGGGTGATGGCTCAAGCTGGGTTGACTGACGGAGAGAAGTGGGTGCATCCCAGGTCTTATTTAAGTCGCTCTTTCCATGACGGTAGGAACCTGGTGGTAGACGATCCCATGCTTCTTCTCAGCGTAAGTCAGGTTTCCAGCCTGTTAATTTCCGATCATGCATTTCTCGGAGTATACCCCGCCTTGCTGCTCGACCTGATTGGTGTCCTAGTAGGAATCATGGTGATATGATCCATCGCGCAGATGCAGTGTAGGCAAAAGAGGTATAGCTGCAATGCAATATAATTTAGATTAGCCTGTCAGCTAATTACAGGCACGGACGACCGTGTGACACGCACCTTTGCAGCGGAAGGCGTCCGAATTGGACTTAGAAGTGAAGGAACGGATTGTCCACGGACGTTCCTCCGTCAAAGCCTCGTTCGCACTCCCCTGTTGATCAGGGGTAATATGGATAAATCCTGGGCGGAGATGTCAGGACGCTAAGGCAGGCTGAGGCAGGCTAAGGCAAGCTATCACTTGCAGGATGGTGTTCACTCCTTCATGCAGGGGATGGGGCTTGGAGGACCGATGAAGAAGTAGAGATGAGGGGAAGGTGACGAAAAGACTCAGCTTACTAGTTAGTCAGTGCTAGTCCCTCCACGTGCCGCTGCCCCAGGGGTACCTGAACATTCAGGGTGTCACTTGCCGGCCTCTGGTCTCTGGCTCATGACGCCTTTCCTCTACTCGCATCCACCCTCTTCGATCTATCTTTATAATATAATCGGCCGTCGGACCGAGTCGCCATATTAACAAGAGAGCTGATCGGATGGACACTCCTTGCTTTATAGGGCACGGAGGTATATTGGCAGGCTACTTCCTTGGCTACAACCCCTTCTTCCTCGAAGGCCAAAGCGACCCTCCCAGAAATCCTCGACGCCTCACAGCTCAAACAAACTTGCTCGAGTCCATATGGAAGGTACTCAGTGCCTCTGACACTCGAGTTCCCGCAGCCCCAGCTTCCACCGCAGCATTCTGAATCCTCTCCTGACTGTCCCGCAGTTCTTTCGCTACATCCTTCCATTCCACCCTTTGTTTTGCGATCGTTACCTCGGGAAATGAAGAGTCAATGTCCATCGGCGCCAACCGACCGTCTTGCTTGCGAATCTCGCCGTTAACAATGACCATATCCACGTCGCGCACAGACGAATGCAATACAATAGCCGCGACCGGATGTTTCTCCGCAGCGCAGATCATCCCCGGGCTCTCGCCGTCAAAGACCACCAGATCTGCAAGCTTCCCGGCCTCAATCGACCCCAGCTGATCTGCCATGCCGATCGCGCGGGCGCCTTGGATCGTCCCCAGCCGGAAGGCATCTTGCACCGAGACGTCCAATGACCGCATATACTTCCCCTGCGCGAGAAGCCTCTCATTCCGCCGCGCGCGCTCACTCTGCAGCGCCAGGCGCATCTGGCTGACGATGTCGCCGGAATTGTTACTATGGCAGTCGATCCCGAGCGCGGTGATGTTCGTGCAGCCGTCCTGGAAGCAGACAGGGTTCCCGTGACCCATCTGCAGTTCGGTGTCGGGGGTGGCAGAGATCCATGCTTTCGCTTGAGAGAGTTTCTCGATGTCGGAGGCCGAGAGGTTGTTGCCGTGCGAGAGAAGAATGTCGGGGCCCAGGAGGTCGTATTCCTCGAGGGTGTCGACCAGGGATCCGTCGCCTGTTTTATTTAGTGCCTGCACCCGGAGCCAAGATGTAACGATCGGGTTGAGCTTACTGAAATACCCACGCACGTAGTGGGTGGTAATCAGCTTCACTCCGGCTTTGCGGGCGCGGTCGTACAACGCAACGACCATCTCCTTCGGCAGCATGAACCCGTCAAAAGCTAGACCCAGCTGGATGCGCCCGTCGCCAAACGGCGCCGCTGCGGCCAGTCCCTCGAGCTGTTGGAGGACCCATTCATCGAGCAGATTGGTGTTCATCTCGATTTCCGGCTCCCACTTCTTGACCGTCGAGGTGGGCGTGTAGCAGAAGATCGAGCGGATGCCTGATGACACTGTTGCTGCTATTCCATGCACGGCTATTGTGCCTGTCAGTTCTCTGGGGGTACTGAAGTGAAGAGCCTCGGGAGCCTTACAATGCGCGGGAGTGACGTTCATGTGAGCATGGTCCACCACGGTGGTGGTTCCTGCATCTAGGGCCTCGAGACAGCCTCCCAGCTCGCCCCAGAAGATATCCTCTGGTGTGAAGTTGACCTGCTGCAGGTTTCCTGTCGCTAATTCAATATGTGGTTCTCCGCAGCAGAGGCATCCTACCCACCCGTGGGCATGTACTCGATCAACGTATGGTCTGCATGACGTCCCTTGAGCTGTGTCTGCCAGAGGTGGTGATGTGTATCAATTAACCCAGGGGAGATGATCTTCCCGGTGCAGTCGATGACTTGGGTGGATTCGGCAGGCGGGGCTATCTGGGGTGCGATCTGCGAGATCTTGGATCCTTCGATGAGCAGCGAGTGGTTGTGGAGGGGAACGACGTAGTCATTCTTGTCGCCGGAGGGAACCAGAATCGTCGCATTTTGCAACAAGATTGATGACATTTTGTTGTTGTTTAGATCGGGTTGATAAACTCTATACCTAGTCATAGCCGATCACTAGGTCGTCTTCGTTCTGATGCTGGTCTGGGTCTCAATCAAACGCGCGAACCTGTTTGTTTTATCGGCAGGGTAAACATCTGATCGCCAGTCTAGATGGCCGGTGCATTGGTCAGCCTCGGAGCCAAGATGAGTGCGAAACGCGATGCTGACGGGCGGTCCGTGGTGGGTCGAAAGAAGGGGTGGATCGACGTCATGTGAGGGGAAGGTTTCACCTGCTGGGACGTATGATTGGTAGCACCATGTTCTATAAACGATGCATGTAAACAATCGGAGCATGGTGACAATATGAATGATGGGAATTCCAGCGAGACAATCATCGCTTGGGCCGTAAGAAAGATAGACGTCACGATGGCAAAGAGCAGATTCCCACTATATAATCTTATGAGCCCATGGACGCTGCCCGTGACTCAAAAATGAAAAGGGCCATCTTGAAGCACTCTAGACAAGGAGGACTGCAGCTGTATACTTGGGAAGCACTTGCCTCTTAAGAGGATAGCTTACTTATAGTGCACATAACGAACACCCCGACGACATATCCCCAGATCTCCAATAGCGAGTGCAAAGCAGCGCCAGATCTGCCGACATTGACCCGACACGGAGAAGCGATTACCAGCGAGCCCGAGCCGCACCCTTATCCGCTGACTCATACATTACATAGCAAACCTCCAGCTTGCTCATTGGTAGAGTACAGTCACCTGACCGAAGACCCCGAGTACACCAGCAAAAAAAGCGCTAAGGCAAAGCGGGCTAGCAGTCTACGCGGGGGGCAAATCATGCGGCATCATGCACCGTGCATCTTTTTTTCAACAGTTCTTCACCGAATCGACCCCCCTAAGTATGGTTCTGATTGAGGAAATTATTAGTAGAACAGCCGTATCTGAGTAATCGGCTGATTAGATCATCCTCCAGTGCAGCAATGATAGACAAAAACCGATCCACGCACTTATAGCCCATAGACTACCGAGCACTCGTTGGCAGCCTGGAGGACACCCCAGCCGGAAGCAACGGAAGACCCCAAGGCGCTAACATCGGGTCGGAGAATGACTGAACGGGTGAGAGGCGAGGCGGTCTGCAACCTGCAACCCGGAATAGGGGGTTTTGTGTGCTGTTGCTGCGGTGGCAAAGGTTGGCCTCTCGTCTAGCCACGTTGTGGATGTAATAGGGGTAAACCTGCAGAGCCAGAGACTGAAGGCATCCATGGTGAGGATTTGTATGTGTATGTGTATGTGTATGTGTATGTGTATGTGTATGTGTACTGCACTATTCTCCATACTGAAGTAAGATCAGCGGTGGAAAGCCTCCAGTTAGACGATCTCCCGAGGCATGAAGAAAGGGGATAGATAACTGATGAGAGGGTCATCACGATCAGACCCAGACCCAGACCCAGTCTAGAACTAATACCACTATAGTCTACCTACTACTATGCCACTATTACAATTAAGTACTACTGCACCGAGCTAATATAGCATCCAAACAACTCCCAACGCCCTCAACACAACCACAACCTTGGAACCCGAGGCGGTGAAGCCATTTGACCTGCCAACCTGCCAATCGACAACTCCCTCCCCGCATCCGTGCCCCCCAACTGTGCAAGTGAATGTTTACAGGATCGCCCCGATCCGGCAATAAGTGGATCATCGGAGGTGGTAAATTCTAGAACTGAAATAGCCTCGAGCTGGCCCGGCGGCACACAAAACCTCCTTGCGACGGCCAGGGAGTTCATCGAGATTTTTTTTTCTTCCTTCCTTTCTTTTTCTCTCTCTCAAACGCTTCGCAACTGACCACCATTCTCCATGACCACCATCCGCAGCTGAGGATTAAGTGGCACGCTGGTTCTGTCCGCAGAATCGGAGACTATCCCTCCACAACAAGCAGACTCCCGTTCGTCTTCAAAGACTGCACAGCTGCATCCTCCTGCCAACCGACTCAGCGCAAGCAAAATGTCGACTGGAGGCTACAGCGTCCAGGAACTCCCCCCGGACCCAAGAATCCTGTCCGGCCTGAAATACCGCGGCTATCTGTACTATGTGGCGCAAACGGCGGTCTGGACGTTCCAGGCGTATTTCGTGCTGCGGCTGGTGTCGATCCTGACCTCGCCCGTGCAGACATGGCAGATGTGGGTGACGCTGGCCATCGAGGGGATGTTTGCGCGTGAGTGCACCCACCCAAACCATGAGATCCGAACACGACTAACCCACTGCAGTGCTCTCGCGACAAGACCAGCTCCTCACCGTCGCATCCGGCCGCGCGCCGCCGAACTCACCGCGCAAGCGGCTCCGTCTGCAAGGCGATGAGAACCTCCCCACCGTCGAAGTCCTGCTGCCCTGCTGCGGCGAGCCCGTCGAGGTGATCCTGGACACGATCCGCGCGGCGTGCACGCTGGACTACCCAGTGACCCAATTCCGGGTGCGCGTGCTGGACGACGGCGGGTCGGCGGCGCTGCGCTCCGCCGTCACGGAGCTGCAACCCACCTGGCCGCACCTCTCGTACCACTCGCGCGGCCGCCAGACGGGGCAGGTGTTCGCGAAATCGGGCAACCTGAACTACGCGCTGCAGACGCTGCAAGAGAAGACGCAGCCGGAGTTCTGCGCGATCTTCGACGCCGACTCGATCGCGGCGCCGGAGTTCCTGCGCGCGACGCTGCCGCATCTCCTGGCGACGCCCGAGGCGGTGCTCGTCACCACGCGCCAGTACTTCTACAACCTGCCGCGCGGGGACCCGTTCTCGCAGTCGCGGCTGCACTTCTACACCTGCCAGAACACGGAGCTGGATCTGCAGGGGCGGGCGATCGACGCCGGGTCCGGCGCGCTGTTCCGGCGGCGCGCCATCGTCGACGCCGGCGGGTATCCGACCTACTCGTTCTCGGAGGACTGGCAGCTGTCGCTGGTGCTGCAGGGGCTGGGCCATGAGACGATCCAGGTGGAGGAGCCGCTGCAGTTCGGGCTCGTGCCGACGTCGCTGGCGGGCCACATCGCGCAGCAGAGCCGGTGGCACATCGGGCACACGCAGCAGAACCGCGTGCTGTTCGCCCCCACCAACGCGACCATGTCCCGGTCGATGCAGTGGGGGATCGTGCTGAACGGGCTGGCTATCACGGGGAGGCTGGTCGCCTTGCTCGCGATCTTTGTGGCGGTCCCAACTCTCCTCCTCACCGCGCAGCCACTAATCCCCACCACGCACCTCAAACCCCAGCTCATTCTGGCAACAATCCACGTGATACTAAGCTGGCTCTTCGCCGCTCTACAATCCGCGCACACAGACTTCCAAAGCGCCCCCTTCGCCCATTTGGAAAACACCTGGCTCGCCGGATGTAAGTCTCCCCACCCTTTATTCACCCTTCCCCAAACCCAACCTAACCCACAAAAAAAAAAAACAGCACACCTCCTCGCCCTCCTCCGCTTCCACCTAATCTCCGCTCGGCCGAAAAAAGGCTCCTTCGTCACCGGCAGCACAACCAACACCTCCAACCGCACCGCCGCCCCTACGTTCCTACAGAACCTGCACCGCAACCTCTGGGACAACGGCATCGGGTTTAGCGTGCTGCTCCTCGGCGCGACGATCGGCGCATTCACCCTCGCCCTGTGGCGGGGTGTCTCCGAGGCAGACTCGACGTCAGTCGTGAAGGTCCTGCTCACGGGTGCAGCCTTCCCGCCAATGCTGCACATCACCTTCCTCGTGACGTGCAGCCTCCTCGAGCCGGTGGTGCATCTGCTCGCGCCGCCGCTGTTTCCAGACCGGAAGGCCGGGCTGGAGGTTTCCGGGCGTGGGGTGCGGCAGCCCACGGCGGAGGTCAGGGTGGCGTGCGTGCAGCAGCGGAAGTCGATGCGGGGGCTCGTGGGGAGGATTGCGGTGGTGGTGGTGGGATTGGGAACGGTGGGGGCGGGGGTTTGGTGGTTGTGAGCGGCACGACACTTAGCTGAGGGTTTGAGGATGAGATTGGATATGTGGGGGGGGGGGGGGGGGGGGGGGGGGGGGGGGGAGGGGGGGGGGGTGGGTTTTTTGGGGGTTTTTGGGCCGCGTAGTTCTCCAATATATAGTGTTTGTTTTTA
>WOUI01000625.1:0-12701 GCA_012184565.1 Aspergillus floridensis | reverse complement strand
GTATGTTAACTAGAAATCTTGGCAAGCCGGCCAGGCCGCTTGTGTGGCCAGCCCGCATGTGGATTACGTTACCGACAGTGCTTCGCTGATTAAGCTGGATAGCGCGATTGCTTTGAATCGAGTTGCGACCACTGCCTGTACGTTCGTATGGGAAGCCATGATCTCTATAATCATATTCGTCAGCATCGCTAACTTAGATGGCACCGAGGCGGACTAGATTGCACCGACAGGCGCCGAGGGTGAAAAGTCGGTGCCTCCTTTAGTATCGTGTTTGTCCTTGCCGCTTCCCAGGGTACTGCAATAGCTGGTCCTCTGGCCTGGCCCAATCACACCCAACAGCCGCCTTGTCACATTCAAGAAAAAGCGTTCTCAATTTCTATCGTAATTTTCTGCACAGCCCCTTGACTATGCCTTTCGGGAGATATTTTTTTTTACATAGTATATGGGAATGCTGGGTATGCCAATACGCAAGCATACAGTTCCAAATGTTCGATTTTACTTAATGGGAGAAAGTAGTTGTTTGGAGGCAAGCCATACTGGTCAGATAACAACCGCATGACCGGTTTTAGCTTTCACAAGGTCAATTCGGTTTTTCGAAAACCTCAACCTTGGATGGCACTTTGTTGGTTGATGGGTATAGCGCTTACCGCATTGGGAAGCAAATTCGCGGTACCCTATCTGGTTGGCTCGGTCATTTCTTTAGTACAGTAGAGAATTACACAGAGCTGGATAAAGAACGGAAGCGCCTTCAAAAGTGATCATATAAAGAGGCTTTAACGATAATGTATTCAGTAAGCGAGTGGCCACCCGCATTCCGATAACACGCGTTCTTCCAACCACGAAGCTTCGATTCCACGATACCACTACCGGGAAATGTCCAAAGCGTCCAAATGGTATTGAACAAAAACAAGAGAGCCGGATCGTCCTCGCGATAGGAGCTTTGAAAAATGGCGATATTTCTACCGTGGCCCCAGCAGTCCGTGCAATCGACTCTTTGACATCGTCTGCAGGGAATCAGGTCGCGTATAGAAACACGTGCAAATTCATCAAAACTGACTCGTGCAGAGAAGGAAGCCTCAGATAAATAGATAATCACTTCGACTTAACGAGTCCTTCCACCCAGGCCTCTGATAGTTTGTATAATAGCTACTCTCTTGATTCAAAGTGTGATCTGAGCTTTTGTATAGATACAGGAGAGAAATGAGTATGTAGCTCGATTAAAAGATATGATGCTCTGAAATCTTGCTTCTCCTGCAATTATAATCATCAGCGCGCTTGCTGCGAGGATCCAAAAGATGATCGGCGAATGGTCCTCTCATTTTCAAGCTACCATATCAGAGTACGGTATTCTAGGTAAAAGATATCCACAAATTCGATGAATTTGGATTTGCTATGGGATCAGTGGCCACCGCACGTGTTATCACAAGAACTGAGTGTTGGAAAACTGTTTCTCATACAGCCTGGCAATCGTGAGTGGGTGACGTTGAGTGTATCAACGCAGCCGGTTGGGCGCTGCCGCTTTTCTTGATTTTTAAAGGCAAAGTCCATATAAATAGAGGCATGCTATGAAGGTGGGAAGTTACCTTCTGATTGGAGAATTCACCTCTCACCGAATGGAACGAACGAGATAGGCCTCACCTGGCTGCGTGAACACTTTATTTTGTACATCTAATAGAAAGATATAGTCTCTTGATACTCAAAGGCCACGACTCCCATGTAACGCCCGAATTTGATGAGATCTGTAGTAAAAATAAAATTACTCCTGTCTGCATGCTTCCGCGCTCCTTGCATCTATGTCAACCGTTGGATATCGCGTTTTTTCACTACACTACTAAAACAGGCGTATAGTGGCCTGATCGAGAGATTAATTTTGACGGGCATTCATCATATTGATAAAGCCTTTTTCTTAGCTATTTATCTAGATGCTCGAACCATCGCGTTCAAACCAGTTGCTACACGAAATGCCTTTCGTGCTGCGGGATTAGTGCCTTTTTTACCAATTAAGGTGGTTGGCCAGCTCGTAAACTGCCTGCGTAATACCAACCACCCAAGCCGGCCAAGTACAGTCTCAACAATGCCGAAGACTTTCAGCAATCTGAGGCAATCGAAGAAGCATGATTCTACAATTTAACATGCCTCGCAAATTATTCAAGAGTCTGTTTTTATTGGCAAAAACTGCGTTATTACATAAAGTAAATGGCTGCGAGATCACGTTCAGCCAAGCCACCCTACTCGAACACGAATATCTCCAAGAACGAGAGGGCAAGAAGCATCAGAAGATGATAAAGAGAAGAAATTTATCGCTAGCTGATTGATCTTGATAATCTTGCTGTACAAGAAGCAATTGAGGCTTTTCAACAGCTTGCTCAAGCCGGCGAGGCAAACGGAGGCGAGGTGATCTAGCTGGCTAAAGGCGAGGAACAACTTCGCAGCCGCGCACCACCTCGGTGCAGTGATTCAATCATTTAGACATGATAAACGTACGCACTGTCCTGCAAGAAGAACAGACTAGAGAGAAATATATTCGAACGACTTCCAGATGTTGAAAAACGGCTTCAAAATGTATCTTGATCAGAATACGCGGAAAGGATGGCCACCCGCTTACCAAATACGTTAACTATGCTGGGACTTCGCTTATTCAACAGTCATTATCTAGACGCCAGAATCAGAAGAAATTGAAACCCTACATCTATCCAATGTGCTGAAAAAAACTCAGCAGGATTGACTGGAGCAGGTCATCACAACATGCTTGATTTGTCTAAGCTTTCGTGTCTTTCCAACTTACAGCCCTCCTAATTCTGATTCTGCTTCCACTATTAGAGCAACACGGCTGTCAATACCCACTGAAAGCTGGGCAGTCTCCATGTAAGCACTAACTAATTTAGCAGGCCTATGTAATAATCACCGAAAGCCACTCATTGTACGCTCGTGGTTCTACGTTCCCAATTAACTTAACACACAGACTACTCGAATTGATAGCCAAAGTAAGTAGCAGCACTAGAAAAGTAGCAATCATCCGCAATTTTAGAGAGAAAATAGATTAGATGTAATGCACAGACTGTGTCTAGACTGAAGCCACCCTTTTCTTGAGACTGAAAAGAGAAGGATGCAGGGTTGTGACTGCCCTAGTAAAAGAGTCTACTGTGGTTAGTACGGTGGAGAGATGCAGGGATCTGAATCCTTTGGTTTCTGCCGTCCATATGCTATTAATACTTTATATAGCCATTCAGAGTTAATTCTTACGGCTTTATGTGGCATTTCGAGAAGGCGGTGCTGTATAGAAGACCTACCGCCTCGAGGATACATATCCCTGCACCTCTCCACCGTACTAACAAAACCACCAGGGTCAACCACAGTAGACTAGGCTCGCGCACAATGTCAATTGAGGGGATTCGGAGGCGAAGGACCAGTGGCCGAGCGTGGAGTGGCTATTTGACCTAAAACGGAAGGTATCAACGCCCCTACTCTGGATGACAGTAAACTAAAGAATTCCTGAGGGAGTGTTGCTTCCGTCGACAAATCTAGGACTATATTTTCGAGATAGTCAGCAGCCACTGTCACATATTCGAATAGTCTTATCTAATTTAGAAGCATGCTAGATATGTTCCAACACCGCTAATTTTCACGTCTGAATACGCTTATTGTACCCGAGTATGAAACCAGCATGAGGTCTATTCACCTTAGGACATACAAACTGGCAGGGGTCTCTGAAGTGTAAAATTAATGATTTAAAGCGAGTAGCATCAGTCTCTTGTCGACAGGTCAAGGTTTGGCGGCATCGTTTGCAAAAGTTGTGGTAAGTCGAAATTCTGCTATAAAAGGGCTTTGAACTGACTGATGACTTGATGTCTACTTGTTAGAATACTTATACTATTTATCATATCCTTCCTCGAGCCCCCCACGTGTGCCCAAAGGCAACATCAAGACGATCGCATCAGTTTCGGAAGCCTCAATCACCGGGAAGAACCCAAGCCACGCTGTTTTCAGCATGGGTGTCAGGGCCGAACATTCTCATGTCTCGAGAATTATCGACGTCATCTTCGAGAAAAGGATAGAGAAAACCTTGTGCACTGCGGATTTTGTGGCAAGTCATTTACACGGAAAAATAATCGGGATAGTCATCTCCTTCACAGATGTACTGTCGTCAAGATAATGTTGGCAGAACTCGACCAGAAGTAAAACTACTTTTCAAGCCTTCGCCTTCGTTTTCTTATTCTCTCGGTCCGTGCTCATAGAAGCTATGCAAAACCTCAAACGTCACCTGACTCTTATAATACCCGAGAGTCTTGGGCTTCAAGTCGTTGATCCGCTTATTGTCCTACTGGACCAGGACATTGCTTCTTGGTGCGTTTCTTTTTTCAGAGAAAAGGCTTGTGAGATGAATCATCGTGGCTGAAATCTATTCCTGTTTTCGTTTATTTATGGAATTGGTTTTGGTAAACGTGCGGGCGAGACTGCTCTTGGGCCGGGATTGAAATCCCCATTAATTAGTTGTCTTCAAATGCTTCTAAAATATTTTGCAGAATGGTTTATTGAGTCATTGAACTTCTTCGATTCATTTCCCAATATGGTGGGCAAAGCGATTTTTTTGGTCCGCATTTCTGCATTCATCATACTGGTACTGCATCTGGATAACACACTCCATCTAGACAAGAGAAGAACGACTTCGTACCCTTGGGTTATAACATCAAGTAGAATGAAATGATTTGCGAAGGATCTGCGACCTGCTTACTCTTAGGATAAAGTAACGAGTTATGGAATCATCAAGCCTCAGGTCTCATCCCAAACCTTCGTCGTTGATATGCCATAATTCTGTCACTACTAGATACATCAACTGGTGCATATGCAGGTCGTATCCCTGCTTCGAAAACCCTCTCCTTTTCAAATATCACTTCCCATGTCGGGTCAGTGACCTTTGATAGAGAGATACTGTCGATGACGATGACGATGAATCATATGCTTGCTGCCAGTGCTGGCTCCTTGCTCCACCAATACACAGTGGTCTTTTTGTTCGCTCTCTACTTTCAATCTCAAATCAATGCTTTTCCGAGAAATCTAGCACCTCGTCAAAACCTTTCCCAGTCATTGACCGAGCTTATTTCTTACTCTGCGCAGAGCGAAAGAATCATGAACTCTTCACAAGACTTTCTGCAATCTCCCGTACCACATCGAAAACACAACACAGCACGTATCACAGAAGTGAATAAGAGTTTTAAAATCTAGAAATCCGGTACTCACAGTACTGGGGCACGTCGATTGCGACCATAAGCTTGAGCGCTTGTTTATGCATGTAAGCTTAGATTGAATCATCAACATCTTTCGATTTATTGAACGCCCTGCCGGTTTTTAATTCACAGCTACTCACGATAATCGATGGAACGTGACAAGGACGTTAGCTGATTTATGGCGTGATCAAATGGAATTTTTTGTCGTTAGTGTCTCTAATGGCCAGCGAAGTTATAAATTTTTTTTTTTTTTCAAATAGATGACACTGATGTCTCATGTGAAGTGGAAGTTCTCGGTCGAATCCCGCGTTGTCTCAGAGAAAAGAGGAAAAATAATAGATGTTGCTGACAATTCATACCATCCGAGCGACCATTAAATTGGAGACTGGTTTCACTAAACTGTTTTGAGCATCGAGTCTATCTTTTGTCTGAGATAAAATCGCGCATCTTCCAGGTATGGACAAGCGAGATTAGTATGGTAATAGTTTGCGCGTTAGGTTGTGTCTTAGCAGGAGAACTTGATAAGGCGATAATATACTTATAAATTCACTAGGACAACAACGTTTAGTCACCGCATATGATGGTGGTTAAATACAGCCGTATTTTATCAAGAGAGGATTGTAAATACCACTAATACTAGCTCACAGACAATATATTATTCTTGCATCTATGCTTGTCGAAGCAAAGATAAGAGATGTACGAGTAGAGAAAGCTTGTGAAGAGGGATACGCTCCGATAATAAGCGCTCGCTCGTGATTGAATCGTCTTTTGTTAATCTTTGAAAGAAGAAGTTTTATTTCAGTACAAGTTTCTGCAAATCCACAAACCTTAAGAAATATCTCAAGGCCGAAGTATTCTTGCGAGACCACCATATCTTCAATAACATTTCTAAGTTTGTCTCCTTTCTTGGAACTGGAAACCCCATTTACCAGCACGAGAAAATCTAGGTCATTATGCAAGAGTCCCACGATGAGATTACGACAAGACTTGACATGGCAGTATTGATTGGGAATAAGAGCACCTCAGAAATTGAACTCTCTGAGCCTGAGCTGAGCAGACAAGCAGATTCAAGTTCACGCGAAAAGGCGCGTGCAACTACAGAGTCGCCAGTTGAATTCTCAAGGCCAGCGACAAGCCGTCTGATAACTATAGTTTTCGCACTCATCTTGTCCATTCTGCTTGTGGGACTTGTAAGTTCAATCTCCAAAAATTTGATTTATTCTGATTCTCGTCAACAAAGGATTCTACGGTGATAGGAACAATAATCCCCACTGTGAGTAGGGATTTTGACGGCGCTGACGAGATAGGCTGGTATGGCTCTGCATAGTGAGTGTTAAATTACTGATTTGCGAAGACAAAAGTTAGAGGAGGCTGAATCATCATAGTTTCTTGTCAGCTTGCTCATGCCAAACTATGTTCGGGAAATTGCATGAGATGTTCTCCCTCAAAAGGACTTTCATTTCTGCTATCTTCATTTTCGAGGTCGGATCCCTTATGTCAGGGATCGCTCCCAACTCAATAGTGTTCATCGCCGGTCGAGCAGTAGCTGGGATTGGCTTCGCAGGGATAGTTTCAGGAGGTTTAAAGTAACTTGAAAGTTCCTCTCATTCGAGACTTCACTGACTGATGGAAAAGCATTCTTGTACGCATTGTTCCTCTGGCTCAACGGTCTATATACAATGGGATTCTTGGCGCTTTCGAAATGCTCGCTCAAGCAATAGGGCCTGTCTTTGGTGGGGCAGTCGCGACGAAATGGTCATGGAGATGGTGCTTCTATTTAAACATACCAGCTGGAGCGATAGTGATGCTGCTGATCGCAAGCTTCTGCCGCTTTGAGAACGAAAAAAAAAAAAAGACAAAACCAATCCGCGAGACGCTAACTCAAATCGATATTGTCGGATGCAGCCTGTTCATCCCAGCTGTTGTCTGCTTGATGCTTGCATTGCAATGGGGTGGCAATGTTTATCCTTGGGATAATTTCAGTATAGTGTTGTGTCTCGCTATGTCTTTCGCCTTAATATTGGCTTTCATTCTTGTCGAGATACGAAAAGGCGAATTAGCTATGCTGCCGCCGAGAGCCTTCCGGGAAAGAACTGTGCTTTTTGCTGCAGTTTTTGGTTTTTGTATAGCTTCCGCACTTTCCATCCTTGACGTTTATGTAGGTTCAAGATCTCAGAAATGGTTATAAGAGTTGTTAACTGATAGTGGGAAACAGTTGCCGATATGGTTCCAGAAAGCCAAAGGGGTCTCAGCCTTGGATTCTGGAACAATGCTGCTGCCTCTAATTATTTCTCTGCTTCTGGGCTCTCTCATTGTCGGACCTGCTGTTTCCTTCATCGGATACTATCATCCTTTTATGTTTGCGGGCTGCGCCATGATGTCAGTGGGATCAGGGCTCCTTACAACCTTACATCCAACGACTGATCCTGCGAAATGGATTGGTTATCAGGTTTTATTAGGACTTGGGGCGGGACTGAGCTATCAACAACCTTTCAATGCTGTACAAGCCACACTTGCGCCTGAGCATACATCTGTGGGTATCTCATCCGTATTATTCTCGCAGACCCTTGGTTCCACATTGTTCATTTCGGTAGCCCAGAGTGTCTTCCTGCGCAATTACCAGCAAGCAACAACAGGAACTCCGGCAAATGGAGGATTCGGTAATCCTGCATCAAATACTACCGGCAGTACATTGAATACGTCGACGATTCAGCCTGCACAGATTGCTGCTTATAGTGACTCACTTACTAGAACATTTCTGTTACCTCTTGGTCTTTCGGTTTCGCTAGTCATTGGAGCCCTTGGAGTTAGATGGACTTCGGTCAGAGCTAATGACGCGACAATTACTCCACGCGGGTGAGTGAAGCGACAAAGTCTGGGTCTGTAGAGTCACCTAAATGTGGAACCTTCAGGACAAATTGTTCTCATGGGGGTCCAACCCCGTTCTTCAATTACGGCGTCCTTGTATTCTGCTTTATTTTGATGCTACATACTTTATTCTTCTTCTTTGGCACAGTCAGTCTTATCAAATTGGTACTAGCTAGTCTCTATGAAAGATTTCAAGATCGAAAATCCCTATGCTCACGTATGGTAAATTCTTTTGCTCTACTTTAGCAAAAATTTGAATTTCGTACTCAGACGATGTCGTCACTCCATTGGATGCATTCCGGTCTGATGTATTTTGACGCTGAAAGCTTCTCTCTGATTTTTTGTTAGTTGTTTGGGTCCTTGTATAGCCAAAGCTGGTTTCCCAAGTTGGTCGTGGCCGAGCAGCATTCCGCCGGGCTTGGTCAATTTGAACAACAATTAGACAAGAGACGAAGCACCCTCTCAATCGCTTTCTGATTATCTTCAACACTACTTTCAACGTTTAGTACAGATATTGATTGAGAATCCGACAATTGCCGGCTACCCGCAGGAGAACGATTCCATGTACCTTAGTCAAATAAGAGTACTCCAGCCCTTCCTGTATCATAACAGAGTATTTCCGCACAACTGCGGACCCAACCAGACGGGAGGCATTATTGAGTAGTAGCTCCAGCGGGCCCATTGAACGAGGCCTTTTCCCTGTATGACAAGTTCATGGTAGAATCCCATCGGTCGGAGCCTAGCCCGGAGATTATCGTTGGACAAATTGAGTGGTAGTTTGCGTTAGACTGTATCGACACGATGCATACAGAATTGATTGGGGCACACAGGTCATTTATTCGAGCCCGTTTGTCTGGCGGATTCTCGCCGAGAGCATCGACGTGGTATCGGACAATACACCCTCCCTCATCCCGAACTCGTCCCAAGCACTGAGTATCTTGCACAGCGCTGAGATGACATCATCTCATGGCTTTTGCAGCGAACGACTGCGGAGGGTAATAGGACTACCACGTGGAAGCTTGGAAAGCTGAAGTAGTAATTCAGTGAGCAGATTAATGTTCTCATCTATTTGACCATCGTCTCGACCGACCTGAAATCATTGATCATCGCCGCTACAGGATGTGTTCTGGGCTCCGTTATTCAGGCAGGAAAGGGATATTGCCGAGGTCATCGTGTTGGGGCAGACTAGACTAAAATGACTACCTGGAATGAAATTCAAGATTAGACGTGCGGTCTTTATATGCAAGTTTACTGGCCATATCAGTTAGCTATCCCGCACTACAAAAAGCAAGCATTGTATGCGTAATCACAAAGGTTAATGATACCGCTGGTTAATGTAGGTCCTCAGACACTACTTGATCGATATGAAATATCACAATAGTCGCCTGAAACAATTCATGAGGCTTGAGCATATAACAACAAGCAAGAGAACGGGCATCCAATTTCAAATAGATGCTGTAGTCAATGTCGAGAGGAGATATCCGGCATGGCCACGCCCAAGCAGTGGGGCATTTTCAGTGCAAATATGAAAATATCATTGGCAGGAACGGAACTTGATTGATCCGAATCTCACGATGCCATTCACCAGGCCACGTAGAGCGTTTGCATGAAGAACATACCCTACTGGAGGACTGTCGACAGACGTCGCAAGATGCACGATGACCCCAAACTTGACACCCGCACCAAAGACTAATTCATCACATGATTCAGAGTGGCTCCCTGACAACATGCCAGATGGCTTACGTCGCTGGCTGTAGCAAAGGTACAAAAAGGCAGCGCGACAGATTGCCAAAGAACAGAACGCAGTCTTGCGAGACTTCTATCTTCATAATTTTGCAATGTTCCGATCAAACCAGTCGGTATTTGTAGATGAATCAGGATGTGACAAGCGAGCTGCGTTCCGGCGAACAGACTGGTCGCCTGTGGGTGTAACCCCGGTTGAAGGTGCCAAATTCCATCGCGATCAACCCTTCCAGATACTACTCGCGTATGCCCTAGATGGCATCATTCTCAGGCGCGTATTCAAAGGGTCTACTGATGCCAATGTTTTCGAGGACTTTACCTAGCAGCTGCTCCAGCATTGTAATGAATAGCCAGGACCGAGATCTGTTATTATAGAGAAGGCGTCGTCCCTTCACACTGAGAGGCTTCAGCGATATGTGCCGATTCAGGTGTCAAGCTAATATACCTCCCACCATATTCACCAGATCTCAACCCAATCGAAAAGTTCTTTGAGGAGCCTAAGCAATTTATCAAGCGTTAATCGACATTAAATGACGAGTATCCAGGTCAGAGTTTCGATAATTCCCCAAGGTGGTGTATTGATGCAATTGGCTCGAGAATAAAAAGCGCGTAAAGTCATTTCCGGAATGCTGGTCTTATAATCGAAGAGGATCGAAACTAGACCATAATCCGAGGTTGACCAAAAGTACAGTACATATTAAAGCTTATAAACACAAACACGAAGGCGTCAAGCAAAGAGAAATAACATAAAGAGTGATATTATCACCCAAGCACCGTTGCATGATATTTTGTCAGTCCATAATCGGATGTCTTTCATAGATCGCCGCGCAATCCCCCACCAACGCCACGGTTTCTGAAGTATTCTGGGTCTTTGTCTTCATTGTTCTGCTCGAGGTCAATCAAGGCCATCATCCAAAGCTACATCACACGTCTTTCTCACCTCTGCTTTCAAGCCCTCATCGTCCAATCGTGACTGCTGCCAGATACTGCAATCTCGCACAGCAACACCGAGAAGACCGGGGATTTTAAGATCAGGAGCTGAGATATTGGAGACATACCACGCTCGAAAATCTCTGGTGGGGACGGTGAAGGTATTGGCGGTGTCTGTACTGAAAGGATATGTGTGATTCTGACTTTAAAAGAGCATGCTGATTCGGCTGGTAAGCGATTATATGTCTTTGGTTGGTCTAGGCGCTGTCTCTCTGGTCTATAGATTGGGCCCTATATCATTCCAGGAAATCCTCGTATAACTGTAAAATACTACTATATTGCACATATTTGACCAAGCTTTCCAGCTGGTTTCGATAGAGATTGTAATATTTCTTGCCGTAAGAATCCTACTAGCAATGTGGTCATAGTCACAGGGTCCGGGACAGCATATTAAGATATAGACCAGTTTTCACACGGCGGGTTGTCAGTTAGTCTTTTCTACAGTAATTAGCTGAAGCTCCTGTTCTTGCAATATATACTGCGTAGCCGATAAGCACCTCATTCATCTGTTGGTCTGTGACTGGCTGGAATATTCGCCTGCTTTATATAATTAAACAAGATTTTAAGTCTTAATTTTCTGCTAGTAAGAAAATAATCAGCCTATTGCAGCAGCAGCTTCTCTACTAGAACAATCAGTATCAATCTTTTTAAATCTGCAAGTGAGATCCTCTGAGAATATCGAGAAACAGAAATAACAACCGATATGTTATCTGATTTAATAGCCCTGTGCGGGTACTTCCGCAATAATAAATTCTTCAGCTTAGGCTGCAAAAAAAGTCTCTAATAGTAGCGAGGGGCCGGAACCAAATCTTATTTTATGTTCTTTACCACCGTTCTACTGTCATGCATTACTTTTTACTCAATCGAGTAATAAATACACGACGGTGGATCTTCATTATATGCCCGGCCCTGCTCTCAATCTCCAAATTGTAGTAATGGAAGTTGCTCGACTGCGGAATATCGGGTTGCGAGAATGCATTGTCGATTGGCATTGTCGATTGGCAAGGGATTGTCGCCGATAGTGCTAAAAATTTGATAGAGAGCAAGCGTCATGACCGAGACTTTCAGGGTTAGTGTATATTCTGAAGACTAATTCCAACTGCTAAGTCTATTGTTTTTAGAAACACTCTCATCTTCTTCCAACAATAGTTGAACCAGGATCCATCATACTGGAATCGCAGGAAGCCCGGTTAGTGACAGCCTAAGTCCTATACCTGCTTAACAAAGTCTATTGCTGTTCGCCCGCAAACAACAGACGCCTACTTGAACCAGTGTTTCTCGGATGTTCCCCAATGCCGAGGAAGCGAATCAGACGTGAGAATGGATGGGCTCGTATTTGCTGTTGATCGGCCAGGGGTCATGCCGTGATGCGGGGAGAAAAAGGGCTGAGGCTACATGGCAGATCTGCTAGGAACTAGGCACAGTGGGTCTACGGTTTGTCTGTTTAGTCTTGTTCCGCAAAGTACTGCAAGATCCCTACCTGTCCGGCGTCGACGTCTCCAGTCTCCTCGCTTTGGAGTGTACGTTACGTGTATGTGCTCCAATGCTTTTCAAAAGGATTCTAGTGCAATGCCAAACTATGCTATCTTTTACTAATCATGACTAGAGTAAGTAGTTAGTGAGAGCAAGAAGTGCTTATGTAACAAGACTCCCGAAGCAAACATAACTTAGGTTTCCAGGGCCCGAAGAAGGTTTAGCAGAATTCAGCACTGCTGTTGACTTCTTTGGGCCCATAAGGTCTACAAAAGTGTCATTTTGTGATTGTGATGATTTGTACTTTTGAGTAAAGCTCTTTGTAGAAGATAGCCGCGAAGGACAGCCGCGAAGGACAGCCGCGAAGGACAGCCGCGAAGGACAGCCGCGAAGGACAGCCGC
>WOUI01000624.1:0-12778 GCA_012184565.1 Aspergillus floridensis | reverse complement strand
GGGGGGGAGATGGAGTTCACAGAGATTCAATGAAGGTGGTGGTTTAGGACAGAATGATGCGGCGGCGAGTAGTCATAGCCCGGAGACACTATCAAACCATGAACGACTAGTGCGTGTTTAGTTTAGCAGACTGGGGGGGGGGGTTGGGTTGGGCCCAGTACAAGTATTACTAGGTAGTTAGTAGTCAAAGGGTACTTGGACCCAGTCACTCGGGTAATAAACCTGCTCTAACGGGGCAGAGTCACGAGGGGAAAAAAGTGACAACGCAAAAACAATGAAGAAGCTGAAGTCTTTGGAGAAAGTCAAGAGTTGCGATAGTTGTATGCTCAAAGAAACGCTTATCGGCCAGTCACTCCCTCGAGCACATTGCACATGAAAGGAACCTGAAGAGTCAAAAAATTGACCTGGAGTTTGTGTGGCCCAAGGAATGCTGGTCCGTTGCCCAAAAATGGCAAGGGGCGGCGTGCGGCTTCGGCCTGATTCCCCAGGCTGCAAATGACATCGTTTTGGCAGCTGATCGCAGCTGACAAGCTAACAAGCTAACAAGTCAATAAGTCTACGATCAGGTATCCATGCTGATGCATGCTCTGAGCTGTCACTGTATCTCTATTCTATAGCTTTGGCAAATTATCACTCATACTCCACTTCACTATGACACCATTGGATTATTTCAGTGCTTCCCTTCTTGCCGCAAGACCTCCAATTCCATCTTCTCGAATCCCTCCACAGCCTGGCCGTATCGCTCATACACGCCCGGCTGATATCCGTCCGCAATCTTCTCGATGAAGTCCTCCTCCTTCCACCGCTGCCCAATGAGATCCTCAAAGGTCTGCCCCTTCGTTCTCTCCATGGCCCACACCGCCTTGTACGCAGCTCCCAGCGCACATGCATTATCACCGATCTCCAGCTTATACACACCGTCACTACCGCCAAGAATTTCGCCAGCTACCTGAGCAATGGCCTTGTTCTTCGATCCACCACCCACCAGATACACTCGGCGCGGCTGAGCCGGGAGTCCTCCGCCGGGACTCTGAGTCAGTCCGCGCGACCGCAGGCGCAGGGAGAGCATCTGGCTCTCGACAATTGCGCGAGCCTCGTCCAGGGGCTTGTTCCAGCCCTCCTCCGTCTGGTGCAGACGGCCACTCTTCGGGTCATAGTCGAATCGCCATTGACCTGCACGGAGGTTTGGCACGATTTCCGGGCGCGGAAAGAAGAGGCCCAGTTTCATGGGGTCCGAGTCGGATTTCTGGCCCATGGGCGGAGTTTCGAGCGTGATCTTATCGAAGTTCGCCCACGTCAGAGCAGTGGTCTCCCCAAGTTTCTCATTGATCGCATCGCGGACCTGCTCACGTGCGAGTCCTCCGTTCTTGTAGCACAGCATGAACATATACAGACCGGGAGTGGTGGGGTGGTTGAAGAAGTGCGTAGCGGGATCGGGCTTGTAATTAGGTGTGGACATAAGGAAAGTAGTGGAGGTGCCAAGCGAAACCATTGCATCGGATGGCCGCAAGGGAAGCGCAAGGATCGTCGCGGGGTTGTCGCCCGTGGCGGGGATGATGTTGCAGTCCGGGCTGAACCCGTAGCGCTCGACATAGTATCGGTCGATGGTACCCAGATGGATGCCTCCATCTTCGGGAACATCGCCCAACTTGCGCTTCAAGTCCTCCACGCCGGAAGGTCCTGCACACAGCTGCAGGAGTTTCTCGTCGTAGGCTCCCTTCTTGATATTCCACAGATTCATACCACAGACATCAGAGATATCGAACGGCGCGATGTGGCCCAGAAACAGGGACGCCAGGAACGAGGAGACCAGCGAAATGCGCAATGTTTTCTTGTACACATCGGGATACTTGCGCTGAAATCGCAGAATCTGGGGTCCAGTGAATCGCTACAAACGCAAACAAAGCTGTTAGACACTCCTCCGCACAGAACGGGCCAGAGAAAGCCCAAGGAAGGAAGGCTTCTTACATGATGTGCCTTGCTCCCCGTAGCAGCGGCAAGCTCCTCCTGTCCACCCAGATATGCATCGAACTCATCGCATTCCTTCTGCGTACTCGAGTCCTGCCAGTTGGGGCTGAAAGGATGCGAGAACGCTCCCTCCAGCTGCTCCTCCAGCGTCTTCTTCGCATCCAGACTCTTCAACAGCTTCTCCGCGTCCTCGCCCCAGTAGACGCTTCCATGCTGCTGACCAGCTCCACTGATGCCCCTGACGCGGCGGAAATCCAGTCCTTGCTGGCGTAGTCCATTCAATACTCCGTCGAGAGCCTGCAGCCAGAGTGCGACGGGTGCAAAGACCTCATGCTCGGCCTCGTTGGTGAGGACGCCCTTCTTGATAGGGAAGCCGCGCGAATCGGCATCGAAGTCGAATTTCGACACGTAGACGACCTTGAGATCGGAGTTGACGACCAGACCTTTCAGTTGTTGGGTGGAAAGGTCGAAGCCGATGTAGAGGGGGCTGTCGGGTTGGGCCATGGCACTTGGAATGCTGCGGTCCGGGGTAATGACGTAAGTGTCGTTGGATGGGGTCTTAGGTGTGAGATAAAGAAGTGCTCAATGAAATATATGCGTCGAGTAATAACTTCCTAGTAAGTGAGAAAGAAAAGATGGTGAAATGTAAGCAATTGGGAAAACCAACTGATAGAGGGGTAATGTAAGAGAGTGTAGAGTGTGGCAAAGGACAACGCTACAGACACCGCTGATGCAATGGGCATTCGATGCTAAGATCGACGGAGCTACTAACCTTTTCCACTTCCGGCTACTTGTTTATGGTGTGCAGCGCAGCGGGGGAGAAATTCAGAAGAGCTGACCCAACGTCACCACCTGGCAAGACTTCTTCTCCTTATCTTATATCACCATAGTCTCCATAGCCATAACAAGATTCTGCCGAAGTTTCGTGTATTTTACCGAGCACGGCTCTTCTCGAACATAGAATTGTTGTTCCTCCATATAACGATGAGGTCAAATTTATCCCGGGTTCCACCGCCGCCGGGAATTTACCCGGTTAATTCAGTCCACGGGAAGAACGATGGGGGGTCTAGATCAGACCCTATGAGAGACATCGTGACCATGTTTGAGCCCTGCACTAGTGAAGTCGGACTGTGGCGGATTGTTCTAGGGCCTGTTGAACTTTCTACGCATAAGTATTAGTTCATGTCTTGTCAAACCATCTTCTGAGCTGTTGAACCGATCCCCCGCATATCACCCGCTCTTGGAGGGGTAAGTTACGGGGTAACTGCGCACTCCATGTCTGAGGACGATCTTCACCAATTTAACCATGTCTGTGCCTGTGTATTCATATTCATACACGAGCATCTATCAGAAAACTCCTTGGCTTTATAACCTGATTACGATAGTGTCTTCCCTTGATGTCATTGCTATGTTCATCTTATATTGGCTCTATCTACCCTACCAACCCTCTGCGGAGAGCAGGAATAATTCCAATCATGGGTATCAAAGGTATGGTGCTCAAAAGCCTCGAGAAATATAAAGACCAAGAGAAGCACAACAGACGACCTCGTCGGCCACGCGCGAAGACGTCGACACCGGACAGCAACCTGGCAAGCGGGTCCTCGTTATCTAACGGCTTTTGCGGTTTTCGTGCTCATGCTCGTGGTCGTGCTCGTCACCATCCTCCGGCTCAGGACGCGCCCGCGAAGTCACTTCAGCCGGAATAAATTCTTCAGTGAAGGTCAACTCCTGATGCTCAAGAGGAATGAACCGGACTTTGACCCGCTTGACGCCGCGGACTCGTTCTCCGACAGCAGTGCGCATTGCCTCTTCCACCTCGCGAGCACGGTTGATGGACCACGCGCCTGGCACTGCGACCTCGACATCCATAAGATAGTTCTGGCCCGACTTCATCCCTTGGACATCATGGATTCTGAGCGACTCGCCACTGTCCAGGAGAGATAGTGCCTTGGTAGCCGCTTTGTGCACCGAAGCCTTCACATCGTCGTCCACAGTGGTGTCTGCCAACTCCAGAAGGGAAGTCTTGGTATTGCCCCATCCTGCTTTTATGACCATAAGTGAGATGAGAAGCCCTCCCACGGGATCCAGCCAGGAAGCATCTTGGAACATGTAGGATCCACCAATCGTAAAAAGAGCAACGATGCTGGTCAGGGAGTCGATTCGGTGGTGGACGGCGTTGGAGGCCAAGACTGACGACTTGCGTTCCGTGGCGACCTTCATAGCTGTTCGAAGAAGAGACGTCAGCATCACCTTTCAAATTGGTTGATAAAACCTCGCAAGGTACTCACTGGCATGATAAAGCCATTCCTTGACCACGATAGATCCAGCAGCCAGCCAAGCAGCATGGATGCTTGGGCCGAGCGCTTCCACTCCATGGCTATGCGAATGGCTGTGCCCCAAAGCCCCCACGTGCGCAATTGCTTCAGCGATGCCGGGATAGAATTGGTGTAGGAGGACCTGCCCGGAGTTGAGACCCATGAAGACGCCGCCGCACAGCAACAACCCGCTCACACCTAGAGCTCCAATGCTCTCGATCTTTCCGTAGCCGTTGGGAAACCGCTCCGACGGCGGCTTCAACGACCAAGCAACCGTAGCTAAAGTCAAAATATCCGAGACCAGATCGGTGAGGGCGTGATAGGCGTCGGCAATGAGAGCCTGGGAATGAAACACATAGCCGCCGATAAATTTGCCAATGGCCATACACAGGTTGGAGAGCAAGCCAATCCGCGTGATGCGGACTCCAGCATCGTGTTTGTCGGTTGATGTGAGGTAGACATTACTGCCATGATGGTGGTGATGGTGGTGGTGGTGGCCACCGGATTCTCTTGTTTGGGTGGCCATTGAAGGGAGGGTGATTGAGGTTGGTAGTCTTGTAGAGCAGGCAACAGCAGTGAGGGACGGAATCAGGGTCGGGCGAGTAGTTGGACGGAGGGAAGCATTGGGGCACGCGATAAGAGTAGGAGAAAAGGTCGATGAAGAACCGGAGGCAGCACGGGAGCTCTTATGGTGATACAATCGCGGCGAACAAGAAGCGGAGGCAGAGGTGTTCAAATATCGCCGATAATAACAACAAGCCCAGGGGAGACGAACAAAGCCGGACGGACCGCGGCGAAAGAGGGATGGAGGAGAAGTTGGTGGAGGATGGGCCCTGCACCGCAGGGGCTGCGTCAGCATCCTCGTCGTTCGAAACGCTTAGTAGCAGTCTAATATTATGGTACTGTAACGACTGAATTCTTTGAAATTTCCGTGCACTTGCGAGAGGAGACGGGATTGCTTTCTTCTTGGCCGCAGCATCAACCACAGCTCCATGGCGTTGGTTTCCGCAATGAGGGAAACAGAAGGATGGATGGGATGGATAGCCATCAGCCCAGCCAAGGCAAGCTCAGTTTCATCAGTCATCATTTGTGATCCGGCTGAGGCGAAGCCGACATCATACGCTGACGAACAACGAACAGCCCGGTCGGTCCACTGCCTGTACAATGTTCTCTAATCCGCGGATTGCCATTGACTAGTCAGCGGAACTCCAAAGCTCCGAGCTGCGATCGGGCAGCTTGCGCTGCAAACCAATGATGAAACAGTGAATGTAAAGTTATCTAAACACTGAACAGTGGCTGGAGATCTAAGCTTTTGATTGTCGCAAATGTTCCCGAGTCGCTCCCCGTTCCCTTCCCGTTGACCGCCGATAATGCACCTTCCGGCCATGGCATCTCCAAATAACGAACAGCAACCAACTCCACATCGCGTACAGCTCCACCATGGATTTATTCTTCAATATCTTGGTTCCAATGCCAGCCTCGACTCTCTCTCTCTCTCTCTCTCTCTCCCTCTCTCTCCCTCTCTCTCCCACACACACTCCGCTGTCTAGAGCCATCTCGGAACTGAGTCCGTTGATCATCCACGCAGTATCCGTCTTGGCTTCTTGGCGATGATGAATCCTTTCTAGGAACCCTGACGGACGCGCGTGCTTTCAGAGCATTGGTGGATATACTATATCAATCCTGGATAGTACCACGGAGAATGCATCTAGAAAGCTGAATGGAGTACGACTGATGAAACAGCTAAAGTGCTAACCATGTGATCAGCTGCACAGTGGCGGAGAAGACTCTGGTCATTGAAGAGCGAATTGAGCGGACTCCATTGTCATCTCAAGGACTCCGGTGGATCTGTCCTTTGATTTCTTCCGGCTTAAGAAAATGGAAGCTGTACTATATCTCTGCTGACCGGGCACTTAGATTCAGGATCCACGTTGGTATGGTCCAAAGGACGAGAAATAAATTTGCGCTTGCTGATACCCAGCTACTCTAGCATTTACCTGATACTGGGAACCTTATTTTGCAGTTCTGCTAGGCTGCGGCAATTCTCATCTAGTGAGGCCTGAAGTAGTCTGTTACCCTACAATGTCTGGAGCTCACAGTCGGAATTGATCCATGATCGCTATCAGCGTGATAAAATTCGACGCTAGGATCCTCGAAGGCCTTTTCAAATACTTCTAGGTAAGGAAAGGGCCATATTATCAGAATCGCTCGGAGTGAGACCTGCCTGGAGTGGCGAAAGCAGTACATGCTTTGCATTGAGGCAAAATAAGTAACATTGACATCACGAAATGTGATTACATGGCTTCGAGTTTCGCAACCACTATAAAAATGAGGCCCAGCAGTGTGATATGTGGTGAGATGCATGTGTCAGTTTCGGGCTCATAATATTCTATACCTAGAATGGCGAATGCACCACCATTGACCGAAGCCTTCTACCGAGAGTGGTTTGCGAAACAAACTGTGCTCCTGACTGGAGCAACGGGCGGCCTAGGCGGGTGTCTTCTGTTCAAACTCATTCATCAGGTACCTGTTCAGAAAGACCTTCTCCTTCATCGAAGCTCCGAGGAAGACACCATCGCAAAGCTGCGCATGAACATGCCCGGATGTATTGATGAAGTCATGAGCACAGGGCAACTGGAATTTCTCAAGGGGGACATCACTGCGGCGAACTTAGACCTGGATGCGAGGCAATTATCTGTACTTCGAAAGGAGACAACCATTATACTCAACACAGCGGCAAATACGTCTTTCGTTGCAGATGTCCACGAGTCTTGCAAGCGCTAAATCTGGCCCAGCTTGGATCAAGCTTCCCACAGCTCGCCACATTCGTCCAGGTGTCAAGTGCCTACGTCAACAGCTTTCTGCCCGATGGAGAGATCGCGGAAACTTTCCAGCCGTTTAATGCAGACGATAACGACTGCGAAAGAGAGCTGGACGAGATTCTCTCCTCAAGAGGACACACTAGCCGGACGAAGCAATGGGCCTGGCCCTATGCACAAGCCAAGTACCTCATGGAACGACTGTTAATTCAGAGATACGGATCTCGGCTACCCTTGCTCATCCTACGTCCCTCCGCCATCGGGCCAGCTCTTCGAGATCCATACCCTCTCTTCGGTCCCGCGGGCTCTAATCCTGTTGAGAACGCCCTGGAGACCTATCTGGCCACTGGGGGCGGGAGTCGGGTCTGGAGAGCCGCGAGGGGCTGAACCAGCGGAAGCTACATCCTGGATGGAATTCCCGTAGATCTTGTCTCGAATGTCTGTCTGCTTCATTCGGCGCAAGGATCGCAGGGGGCCGTCCATGCTGCTGCTCAGCTATACGTGGTCCTAAAACTGGATGAGCTGATCGCGCTAACCGCGCCTCACATTCCGTCAGACCTTGCGATGCCGGTGCCATGCTTGAAGTGGGTTACGGATGGGAGCATGGAGCCGTGCCCTATGGCAACCATGTTCGGTTTCCAGGGTCACAACTGGGCCTTTGACTGCGGGCGATCAAAGTCCTTGAAGGCTGTGGGTGGCCCGGTGAGTTTGAGCCTTGATGGGCATGATGTGAAGGCCTACATAAAGGGGCGGATTAAGAAGATCATTCCGAGTACGCGCGAGAAGAAGAAGAGGGTTGCGACTAGGCGTAGAGGTAAGTCAAAGTTATGAGCCGGACGATAAGATCGTACGGAGTAAGTTCTTTGGAGCCTAAAAATGTGACGAGCTTCTGTAGACGAAGTTAAATATACATCCAATGCATTTAGTATGACGACGGAATGGGACTATCAATGAGAGAGTCATCTGACCACCAGCCACGATGCTCAGCCTTGTCGATCTTGGCGGGGCGCAAAACCCTTCCTTATATCTACCACGAGGGATGGTTTCGTCCTCAGTCAGAGACTCATATCATTGGTATCGGTGACATTTGAAGATGCCATCCTTTATCTCCAATGTCCTGACCATATTGCATCGACACTCAGGTCGCACATCACCAGCATCAAACCTATCGCAAGACCTTGTCAGACCTGATCCAAGCTTGTTCGAGGAGTCCACTATACAGTCAAAAGACAGGTCCGGTCTTCCTTCAACAAGCCAATGTGCTATTCATCTCGAGCTGCTGGAAGCGTTCTATACTCTCCGTATCCGGGCTACTACCTCGAGCAGGCTGACGAAAACTCTGGATCGGAAACAAAACCACAAGAGATACTCGATACTTGGTGGACGCAGAGAACCTTCGGAGAGATGGCATAGGTTTCTGTCAATCGCAGTAACCAGGTTTCAGCAATGGGTTCGAGTATTGAACCATCATCTCGAAGTCAAGCACCTTGAGGGGAACGATCCTCTCCTTCTACCTCCGCTTGGTAAGTTGTTCGGTTGTTGCAGATGACATGATCACTACTGATACAATTGCAGACATACTCATGGTTTGGCATGCCTTCCTGCTCAACCCTTACGACTTTTCCCAGTTCTGCAACACAAGCCACCTGGATCACATCCGAGGCCTCCCATTCCCGTGGGAAGCGATAGTAAGTCCAGCCGACACCTCCCAACCCAATTAAAATGCTTCCCACCTCTAACGCAACCCCAGCACGAGGCCCTATCCCACGACAATTGGGACTACACTCTCCCCAGCGAGACCTCAGCCTGGCTTCGCAACGAGCTTAACATCGCACCAGACCTATTCACTGCCCTCTCAGACAATGAAGCCACCACTCTCAAAGCAATAGCCCCCGAAACCCCACCAGAGCACATTCCACTAGTGGACAACATCCTCCGACAAGCCATCTTCGTTGACAAGATGCATGATCTCCTCTGGATCCGCAGTCCCGCGCTCCAGGGAACCCTCACACGGGCACTCGCGCGCTACGAGCACTTTGTCACCTTGTTCCGTCTGCACCCGGGAACAATGCTGGTCCCGACCCTCGACGTGGACTTAGTCTGGCACACACATCTGTGTACTGCAGTCATGTACGAAGAGTCGATGCTTGAGCGGACGGGACGGTATATCAATCATGATGACAAGCTTGGCGAAGAAATCCTTACTGGGGGGTTCGATACGACGGGAAAGTTGTACGAGGCTGCGACGGGGGAGCCGTACGGGGGTTGCTTCTGTTGGGATTGCGAGGCTATGCGCTCGGCTGGACAGATGGTGGAAGGCGCGCGGAAGAAGCTTGAGGAGGAGGTGGACTCTTACTGGCGAGCAGAGATGGCGAGGCGCAAGTAGGTGCTTACTTGGGGGAGCTGTACCTGTGGCCTGTCTTGAATTGCTGCTGTAAGACTCTGCTGCGTTAGTGAGACGCCTTGTGTTCTATAATTTGTCATAGGAGACAACACGAGCGACGAATGCAGACTTCGAATGTTTCAACATAACAGCAGTCTTGTCACAACGAGGGGAGTGAAGATTAAAGCAAGGGCACGTCTAATAGCGCAGCTCTCCTCCTGGGTTACTTTTAAATAGGCTTCAGGCATATTGCCTACTCCGCCGTCGAGACTGAAGTAGTCCTCGAACTACACCTATCGCTAGCGATCACCACTGTGACCAAGGCAGAACCCCCCAAAGCCCAATGACAATAATCCATCTCTCCATACTTTGCCACAATGGCACAGCCAGAATGCAGGTGATGAACGCTTAACCCGTGACTGTACTCCGCTCCGCTGGCGCTTACAATTGCCCATCAGTCAACGGAGACCAACCCACCTCTTCGCTTAGCCGCTCAACGCTCATCACACCGGCATGAACCCCAAACAACATAGCCCGGCCTTCACTTAGCCTCGATTTAAACAGGAAGATCATTGGGTGTGAGATCGTGATGCGTCACGCCTCCGCCCGCCTGTGCCAGAAATGTCTTCGAATCGCCGCAATGAACGATACGGTCAATTTATCACTTCTCAACAGCTCACACACCATGGGGATGATTTACCTCAGTCCTGCTATAAAAGCGGGCAATGAGAATGACTTCTGCGGGTGGTACCAAAGACCATCGGTCCAAAATTGAAGACTATGGATACAGAGTTGACCAGCGTTCTATGCCCACCACAGGTCCCACTGGATCTCCTGGGGCTGAGGAAGCGGGTTGAAAGTGTAATGGCAGTCGATGACTGCAAGAACAGGTTGATACAAGTGGGTTCTTGCTGTTGTTCATGTTGACCGCAGGAGCAAACACTGACTGGCCATTCATTGTCAATAGGACCTATTCTTCGAGGTCGAGACGCTTCACTCTGCTCTGCTCAACGAATGCACCAAACAGGAGAATGAGAGGTTCCGTTTCATCCAAGAACTTGCTCAATACAAGACGGAGGTTGCAGATCTGAGACATAGTCAGGTACTGTTCCTACATACCCAGGCATACTGCATGTCTAAATGAAGACGCTAATGATGCAGGCAAAGCTAAGCTTCGTGTCTATCCTCGTCGATGGAGATTGTATGAACGTACGCCTTCTAACTCTCCAACGACCTACATAAGCTAACGATACAGTTAGTTCAACGACGCCCTCATTAAAGAAGGCCACAGCGGCGGCCGCCGAGCTGCACGACTTCTACTGCAGTCCGTCGAGCGCTACATCCGGAACACCGACCCCCAAGCCAGTCCCAACCTGCAGTACAGAGTGTGTGCGTACGCCAACCTGCCCGGTCTCGAGAAAGCCTACCGGGAAGCCAAAGTGCTGTCCTCGACGGAAACCCTCGACCCATTCGTCCGGGGCTTCAACATGGAAGACAGCCAGTGTGATTTCATCGACGCAGGAAACGGCAAAGAATGCTCCGATGTCAAGATCCGAGGTACGCAACCTCCCAACCTGCCCCCTCCTCTGCTGCATGTACTGTACGGCACAACTGACCTGACCGGCTGGCTGACAACAAACCAGCAACCTTCGAGCGCGACATCCTCAACGTCCACTGCCGCCATATCATCTTCTGCGCCGCCACGGACAACGGCTACGCCCGCCTCCTCGGCTCCTATAGGGGGAGCAACCGCATCACCCTGGTCGAGGGGGCGCCATTCGCATGGGAGATCGAACAGCTAGCCACTGAATTTCGGACAACCGCGTTCCCAGCGGTATTCCGGGCTGCAAAGCTCCGCGCTCGCGCATCCTCGTTCAGCGCCGCTGCAACCGCTGCAGCCAACGTTGCCGCTGCTTCATCAACCGCCGGCGGCACACCATCCTCGTCTCCTCCCCGGCGGGACTATGCTACCATCGCGAAGGCTAACCTCCAAATAACCCCTTCGTCCTCCTCCTCGTCCTCCTCTTCAGCGACCGCACCCACCTCCCAAACACCAAGCCCATCATCACCCTCTTCATTAACCTCACCATCATCCCCGATAATCTTCGACATCTCCCCCTCTGTCACATTAACGCCCCCACTCCCCAAAATCTACTACAACGCGCAAGACCAACGCATCGATCCCCCGCTCCGCCGCGCGAGCAGCAAAGAGAACTACGAGCGCCTCCGCGCGGCCAAGCTCTGCAACCGGTACCACCTGCAGAACGACTGCAGCTACGGCGACAGCTGCACGCATGCGCACGGACGGCGGCTGACGAGCGCGCAGGATCTCCACGACCTGCGGTGCATCTCGCGGACGAGCGTGTGCGGCGAGGGGCTGTGGTGCACGAACCGGAAGTGCGTGTGCGGGCACCAGTGTCCGCGGGAGTCGTGGCGGGATCATGAGCTGACGGGGTGTCGGTTCCCGGAGGAGATGCATGGGGTTGATCGGGTGGTTGTGCGGGTTGAATAGCTCGGTCGGAATTGGACTAGGGACTTGCGATGGGTGGGTGTAGGTAGGTAGTACCTTTTATTGACAACAGTTCCAATTTGTTTATTTATTTATGGTGACTCCTTTCCGGTCCTTCGGTTAAAATATTTACTATATATACGTGGTCCCTCGTAAATCCTCTCTACCCCAAAATTACCTATCATATAGTTACGCCACCCCCGTACGTCAAAGAGATGATCTCGGCGGACGGTCACTTTAGTCAAAAACCTCAAACCTATCAGAAAAAAAGTCCATTAACACAACACAATCTCCAATCGTCCCCAGCATGAGGGTCTTCCACCCAGTCCGGTACATAAACCTCACCACAAAAAAGAAATAGCAAAAGGGAAAGGGAGAAAAACCCACTAAGCAAACAGATACTTGGCCGCATGCTCGACATGATCATCCGAGAATGTCGCCATCGTGTAATAACTGTGGTCGTAGTCCGGCTGGTAGCGGACCTTGATGCCCTCGACGCCGGCCTCCTGGGCGGCCTTCTCCAGGTTCTCGGGCAGCAATTGGCCTTGCTTGTAGAAGTTGTCGCCGGTACCCTATTTGTCGGAACGTTAGCCACCCAGGAAAAGACGAACAAAACCCGTCCCTGGCCTAATTCAGACCCATACAATCACAACGACATCCAAAGAACAAGAGAAAAAAAAAGGGGGGGGGGGGGGGCACATACAACATCAATCAACACACCCAGCGGCCCACCCTTCCCCCTCCTCACCAACTCTGCCGCATCATGCTCCTTCCCCTTGGTATC
>WOUI01000623.1:0-12810 GCA_012184565.1 Aspergillus floridensis | reverse complement strand
TATATTAAAAACAAAAGATCTATATTAAAAATTACTATAATAATACTATAATAATCTATTAGCAGAATATTTTAGTTAAAACAGAATTAAATAACTTTTTTATAAAAAATTCTACTAAATTAATCTTTAAGATAATATAAAGAATTATATAGTATTTTATTTTATTTATTAATATTAAATTAGATTTAGATATTATTTCTATAGAAAATCAGAAAGTCTGCTAACTTTATTATATTTATAAAATAGAATAATTATAGATTTTATTATAAAACTATTAAAATTATATTACTAAGATTATTAGATAGATTTAATTTTTATAATTATAAATTATTTTATAAAAATAAACTGCTTTTTAGCTATATTATATATAATATATATAAAAGAACTAACTAAACTTTTTTATTATAAATCTAAACTAAAATATAAATTATTTAATAGAATTATTATAGATAGAGATTTTTTATTTACTGGTTAGTTTTAGTCCGATTTCTATTATTAAGCTAAAATTAAAAGATAATTATTAATAGTATTTTATCTATAAACTAATAATTAAATAAAAAAAGCTAATTAAATATTTAAATATTATTTATAATATTTTAATATTAAATATTAGAACTACTAGATAAATTTATTTAATAAAATAGAATTTATATATAATAATTATTTAAATATTTCTATAGAAACTATTTTTTTTAAAATACTAATAAACTATTTTTTAAAGTTTAGACTTTAGATTAAGAACAGTCCTACTAAAATAAAGATACTATTAATTTTAGAAAAATTAAAAAAGTTATATATTCTATAAAAAAAACTATAGAAAAATTAGTAAAAAGCTAGTAAAAATTATTTAACTTATTATAATAAATATTATAATACTCTATCTTTTAAAAAAAAATAATCTATATATTTAAATAAAAAGATCTGGTTAAGCTGTCTATTATAAATATTAAGTTTAAAAAAACTATTCAGAAATTAGTTCTAAAATTTATAAAATCTTTTAGAATTTTAAAGATAATAAGAAAATAAATATTTTATTTACATATTTCTAAATAGTATATCCGGCTATATAATATATTTTATATCTTACTATTAGAGTTCTAAAAAATCAGAGAAAATAATACTAAAATAATACTAATACTAGATCTAGATAATAATAAAAAATAAAAAATAAAACAGATACTAAATAAATTATACTACTATAAAAAATAGTTTTATTTAGTTAAATAATAAGAATAGTTCTCTAAATATAATTAATAGCTATCTACAGATAATCTAGCAAATATTTAATAAAAAATCTATAATTTTAAAAACCAAACTTTAGTATTATAAAACTCCAACCCGGTACAGCAGAAAACTAATAAAAAAATAAAAGCTAAATAAATACAGTACTAATATAAAGAATAAATAACTAAGAATACAGATAGTAATAATACTGGGCTATACACAGACTATAGTTAATATATAGTAGAAACTATAATAAAATATTATAAATATAAAGAAAATATATATATACATTATAAAAAAGTATTAAATTATATTATATAATATATTTTTTTTACAAATTTTTGATATAATATTTTATAGCTTCTAGTTCTTCTATTATTATTTTATATAATAAAAAAATCTATATAAAAAATTTTTATTTAACTAAATCTTATAATTATAAATATAAAATAATAATAGAATATGAGAAGCTTATTTAAAAAATATTTTAATTAAATTATAATATTAAAAAAGAGTTTTTATAATTTTTTATTATTTTTATTTAGTAAAAAATAATTATAATTTTTTATCATTTTTATTTAATAAAAAATAATTATATCTTTTTATTAACTATTAACTTTTAATTTTAATTTTTTAAGTACCATTAAAAACTGACTATTTTTATTAATATAATCTTTAAATCAGCTGTTTTTAATCTTTTCTAATAATTAATATTTTTAATAATAGATTTATTTCTAAATTTTTTTATTTAGATATAATATTTTATTTATCTAGATAAGTACTTCAGTTTGATTAAGTTTATAAAATTTATATTTAGATTATTGAATATAATCTTTTATTTTATTATTTCTTATTAATCTTTTATTACAGAAGGATTTATTTTTAATAAAATATTCTAAAAAATATAATTATATAAAGTAAGTTTCTATATAAAATATATTTTTTTATAGATAAAGATTTTCTTATAATATATCAACTGCGAATTTTTTATTATATATTTTTTAAATTTAGAAATTAATTTATTTTTTTATTCTATATTTTTTTAATATATTTAATTAATTTTCTGATATTAAATAAAATAGAAGAATACTATTTATAAAAATCTAAATTAAATTTTATTTTTAAATAAAAGTTTATTAGACTATATTATTTAATTTTTATAATAATCAAACAAAACTCTCTGTTTTACTAGCTATAATTTTTTTTAGAATTATATTATAAAATTCTAAATCTAGTATCAAAAAAATTTATAAAATTTTTTCTTTCTACTATCAAATTAAAATAGATTATATATTGTAAAAAAATCGAGAATTTTTTATTAAATCTAAGAATATTTTAGATATTTTATAATTTAAGTAATTTTATTTTAGAAATTATTTTTATTTTAAGTATAAATCTTATATTAATATAAATACAAATATTTGTTTTAATATTCATCAGAACTTAGATAAAAACAGCTATTATATTTTTTAAAATTAAAATTCTAATTATAAAACTATTTTTAAAAGATTTTAATAATATTTTTAAATTAATATATCACTAGTTTATTTAGTACATCTAAAATAAAGATTCTTTTTAGATAAAACTTTTTATTAATATATTTTTAGCTTTATTTTTCTTATTATTCAAATTAGAAATATTTTTTTAGATAGTTATAATTTAGATATTTAGATTTTTTATAATAAAAATATTTTTTTAAATAATAGTATAATATAGATTTCTTTATCTATATAAAATCTAAATAGAATTATAATTTTATTCTTACTAATTAATAAAATAATTTTATTATTTAGATTATTCTTATAATCTATAGATAAGAATTAATAATAATATTTTATATTTTTATTTATATTTTAGAAACTTTAGTATAGATAGTAGTAAATTATTTAAAATTAATATTAGATTTATAAAATCTAATAAAGATTAGTTTTTTAAATTTTAAAAACAGTTAATAAAAAAGATTGAATTTTTAAAATTTTTTAATAATATCTGCTTCTCCAGCTAAATAGTAAAACTAAATATAAAAATTATAGAATTTTATTTAAAAATTATTTTATGATATATATATTCTAATTTAATATTCTATTTTTAATTTAGATTTATATAGATTATAGCTAAATGGAACAAAATATCTACTATATTTTTAAAACATTATTTGATTCTAATTTTTAATTTAAAAAATAAATCTTTATAAGAATTATCTTTATAATAACTAACTATATATATTTTTTATATCAATAAATTTTTATAATAATTAATATTAGTTTTAAGTTTTTATTCAACTACTAATTTTTAATCTTTAAAAATAATTTTGTTTCTATTATTAGATATTAGAGAATTAAAAATTTTATAATCTTTTTAAAATGTAAAATGTTTGAATCTATATTAGTTATTAAAATTAATATAGTATCTTATTATATTTTAATTTAAATTTTTGTGTTTTTTAAAATATTTTTTTTAGGTTTTAATAGATTAATATTATAGAATAATACTTCTTAATTAATCTTTAATTAAATCAGATTTTCTTTTAGATTCTTTATTTTAATTAATAGTTTATTAATTTTTTTAAATTTGCTATAAATCTTCAGTACTAATTGAAAAATATATATAAGATTTTTTTTATAAAGATTATAAAATTTTTTAGTTGTAATATCTCTGCCAAAGATTTTATTAATTTTTATATTCTTTTTTTAAATAATTTGGTTTTTAATATATTTTATATTATTATAACTATTCTAATTCTTTAATTCTGATATTAGTTGATTTAGAATTTAACTTAATTTAAAGTCTGATTTTTTATTTATTAGTTCTGTACAGTTTATAAATTATAATAATAAAATTCTTTTAGTTTCAGTAATAGTTTAGTTATATACAGAGATTTTTAATTCTAGATTTTATATTCTTTTAGACTTATATTTTTTAGAACCGGCTGTTATTGTTGTCAGCTTGTATAATAAAAGAATATAAATATTTTTTATATATTCAGCTCCAAAAAGTTTTAGAAAGTTAATATAAGTAAAGATAATCCTTAAGATTATATAATAGTCGATTAGATTAACTTGATTCTATTAATTTAATATTATCTTAATAAAGTCTTAAGTATAAAAAAAAGAAAAAGACAGTTAGAAATATCTGTAGTATTATTTTATCTATATAAATATAGCAAATAAAATAAATACAATAAATAAATCAAACTAGTTCTGATTTAATGATCTATCTAGAGTCTGTCCTGTTCGCCCTCACAATATTTTTATTTTATATTAAGAATATAAACTATTCTGTGAATATATTACTTATTATTCTGTATATTTTAAAAATAAAATATATTACTATTTATTATATAATATATTTTAACTAATCATTCTAAATAATTTATTTAAAACTATTTCTATAGACTTTAATATTAAGCTTCTAAATAAATATAGATTTAATATTATTTTTATTATAGTTAATAAATTTATTAAATATATTAGTATTCTAAAAGATTATTTTAGATACAAAGTAGACTAATAAAATCTTATTTTTATTAAATATATAAAAAATTATAATTAGAATATTTTAAAATTTTTTATATTCAATTATAATACTAAGTTTATATTATTTTTTTAAAAAGATCTTTCTAGTACTCTCAGCTCTATATAATTGTATTCTATTATATTCTATTTTTAAACTAATAATTAATTAGAATAAATAATTTAAACTATTAAAACAATAATATACTGTATATATATATATATCTACTAAAACTTAATAGTAATTTATAGCTATTTTATTTATTATTTTAAATATTTATTTAACTCTAAATATTTTAATAAAAAAGATATTTTTTGAATTAATATTTAGTATAAATCTCTAACAGTTCTAATATCTTATTAAATCTTGTCAGACTGGCAGGTCATCTGGGTATAAAAATCCTAAGCCCTAGTCTTTTTAATTCAGTTATCTGAATAAGAGCTATTATTCTAGTCTGTTTTATTTATTCTACTCCTATATTCTTACTTCTATATTTATTAAATATTTCCACTTTCCTATTCAGAAAATTAATAAACAAAAAGATTTAGATTAAATAGTCTAATATATTCTATTATTCTTCTGAATCAGTTAAAGCAGTTCTATTCATCTAGTTAATATATATTAAATTTAATATTCTGTTTATTTTTTTATTTATCTAATCTTTGATTATTCTTATTTTTATAATTTTTTATTTTAACTTTATTTTTACTTTATTTTTACTTTATTTTTATATCTAATTTATATAGAAGAGTAAGAGATAAATAAAAATTTAATAAATCAAAACTAAAACTCTCTAAATCTAATAAATATAAGTCTGAAAGATCTTTTATATTAATTTATTTAAAACCTCTTAATTAAATAAAATAATTAAATAATTAAATTAACTTTAATTAGATTAATTTGATATAAATAATCAGATTATTCAGTAATCTGATAAGATAATATAGTTAAATTAATTAAATAACTAGAGTCTATAGATTAATTAAATTCAGCTATTTATAATTAATAAAAAAATATAGAATATATTAAATTTAGAATTATTAACTAAGTCTGTTTATCTAATTTAGTTTCATATTATATTAATTAAATATATTAAATAATCAGTTGGTTTAATAATTTATTTTAATAAATCAGACTATTTTCTATATCAGAAAGTAAAATAAGACTATTAATAAAGTTTTAAGAAATTTAATAAAATCTTTTTTATACTAGTTTCTTTAAGTCTATTAATTAATTCTATATTAAACTAATAGAACTGATATATTATATTAAATTTAGAAAAGTTTTATTAAATTTTTTAAGTTCTAAAAATCTGTTTAGTTCTAATTAATTAATTAAAAAAATAAGATCTGATTAATTAGTATTATTACTTAAAAAGCTTCAATAAAAAATTCTATTAAAACCTATATTAGATAATAAAAACTAATTTATTTTAAAATAGCAGAGCTTTAAATTAGTAAAATAAAAAAATTAATCAAAATATTTTTTAACTTTTTAAATTAATATATAAAATAATAGATATTTTTATTTTAATATAGCAATCCAGACTTATTAATATAGAAAATAATTAGAAAAAGATTTCTAACTTTTTTAAATTAATCTATAAAATATATAACTAGATTTATTTAATTAATCCAAATAGATAAATTATTTATAGATTAATTAAAATCAGCTATATAATCTTCTAAAATTAGAATAATCAAAGTCATAAATATACTTTAAGAAAAGAAATTAATAAATAGTTTTAAAAACTTAAAAAAAAGATTATATAATTAAATATGTATTTGTAAGTCAGAAAAGAATAATAGATTTAATAATTTTTAAAATTATAAAAATATATATAATAAATTTTAAAAATCTATATAATTATTAGATTTAGTTATATTAAACTAAATTCAGCAAGTCTATAAAAATCTATAATTAAAATATATTTATAAAAAGATCTATTAAATATATCAAGCAACTCTAATTATTTTAAAAACTATCTAAAATTAATAAACTAAACTATCTCTATTGAAATTTACTTTATTAATATATTAATATATTTTTAAATTATATAATTTATTAATAAGCTTATTAAAATAATAGATATTTTATACTACTTTTAATAATTATATATATAATATATTAGAACTATTTACTAGATATAATATAATTAAAAATAATTAAATATATATTAGAAATATTTTTAATATTATTTAGAGCTATAGAATAGTTATATTTAATTCTATTTATTTAAAAAAGTAATATAATTTTTTAACTAATAGATATTATTTTTATTTCTAGATTCTACTATAATATTATATTAAAGTAGAAAGCTTAAGAAAATTGACTATTTTTAAATAAGAAAAATTAATTTTTTAAAACAGCTAATAAAATACTAGTCTGTTAGATTAAACTAATCTATAGACTATATTTTATTTAATAGAAATAATTAGTCACAATTTTAATAATATTTATTTTATTGATTAAACAGCTAATTAAATTTTCTAAAAAACTCTATATAATCTCTAAAAATATAAAAGAATAGTATAATTGACTAGAATATTTAGACGAAGTTCTAAAATATCTAAATTAAATCTAGTTTAGAGTATTCTATCTGCTGAATCAGCTAATTAAATTAGTAAATATTAAAGCAGAAAATCAATTAAAATTCTAAATTTTTAAAACTATTTATTAAAATTTAGTTTATCTAATATTTAGAATAAATAAGAAGAGATATATTAGTTATTTTTATTATTTTTATTTAAAAATTTATTTAGAATAAGCTCTAACTTCTAAATCAGATGTTTTACAGTTAACTATTACTATAATTATTTTTATAATTAATTAATATAGAATAATATCTAAAAGATTTTATTTAGATCAGAATCAGAATCTTAATATCTTTTTAATTGAGACTAGTTCTAAAGAAATTAATATTATCTATTTATTTATTTATTAATCTAAATAAAATCTATTTTTAAAAAGAGCTGGTATTTTAATTACTTTTAAAATAAGATATTCATTAATTAATTTAGATTTTTTATTCTTTATTTAGTCTAAGATTATAGAAACAGTAATATATATTCTAAATAGAATACTAAATAAACAACTTAATTAGAAAATATTATATAAAACTATCTGAAAAAATCTTTTATAACTGTTGACCGTTAAAGGTCGCCCAAGGCGGAAATTATAACTTTTTATGGATGGTTGATTATTCCTAGCTACGTAGATATATATATATTTACTAGCCGGGCTTTCCGGGCGGTAGCAGAACCCGCTTTAGACAGTTTATAATAACAGAATTATAAATATACTACTAAAACTCCCCCCGGCCGGTAAGACTATAACATTATATATTAAAAGAAAATAGAAATAAAGACTGTATATATAAAAAAAATAATATAGTTAATTATTAGTTACTTATATATAAATAGAAATATATTTATAAAAAAAGTAATATAATTGAGTATAAAAAATATATATATATATAAAATAATATAGCTGAGTATAAAAATATATATATAAGAAAAAGTAATATAGCTGAGTATAAAATATAATATAATTAGATTGAGAATATTTAGTTTAATATTTTAGTAAGTTAAGTCTTTATATTATTAAAAAAAACTAATTACTAAAAGATTTATCAATACAGTCGGAAATATTATTATATATAAGATACTAAGTATTAAGATTTATTAGAAATTAATAACTATAATTAAAAAATATTTAATTAACAGCTTTTAAATCATTTAAAGATTTAAATACTATTTATTTAAATATTATAATAAAAAATCTTCAGACTGTTTTTTAAATATAATCAGATCTTATAATTTTATTAAATATTAGATTTTTTACTGCTGTAGATTTTTTAAAAAATTGATATAATAGTTTAGAAAACTAAAAAACTTATTAAAATATTATCTAGATTATTTTTAGAATTTTTAATTTTTAGATTAGATATTTATTATATATTTTTATATAGAATAAGATTATTAATAATATTAATATTATTAAAATATAATATAATTCTATAGTCTATACTAAACTAAGATTTAGATTTAGATTTATTAGAATTAGATATTATATTTTTAATTATTATTTTATTATCTTCAATAATTTTTTTTATAGTTTATATTTCTTTTTAAATTAGACTTTTCTAGCTTCTTCTATAGTATATTTTTGATTTTTTATAAGATATTTATTCTTCTAGTTAACTTCTTCTAATAGATTCTTAAAACTTAGATTAAGTTTTTTAATTCTGGTCTTCTAGTAGTAAAGATTAGAGTAGATATACTATTTATTTAACTTTCTAATATTTTCTAAATTTTTATAGTTATATATTATTTTAAATAAAAATAAATCTATTATCTATTTTGAGTAGTTATAATTTTTATATATATTAATAATAATAGATAGCTTGTCTTTTTTAGTTTAGATAAGAATATTTATTTTAATAAGTAATTTATTTTTTAAGTTTAGATATTCTAAATACTAATTATATATATACTGATTAAAAGTTTTAAAAATAGTTTTAATATTGTTATAATATTAAATTATAAGTTAAAGTATATACTTTTTAATTTTATATTTTATATTAAATTTTAGAATATTTATATAGATATATTTTATAATCTAATTAATATTAAGTTTATTAATAATTTTATAGAATTTAGTATTAATTTAATCTATTATATAGATATAGTTAACTAAACTATTATAATATATAATATTTATTATAAAATATTTAATATCTATATATTAGCTGATTTTAAATTCTAATAGAATTAAAAAAATAAAAATTAGTACTTTAGATAGTATTAGTCAGAGATTAAAAAGATTATTTAATTTAAATATTAGATTAAGTTATTATATTAGTAAAATATTAGTTTTATTAAAAGTATTTTTATCTGATTTATTGATTAAAAAGATTTGTAATAGAAAAAAACTTTTTATTTTTAATTTAAACTTTTTAGATTATTTTATATTCTTATAATTAGTACTGTTGATTATTCTTTTCTTTATTTTAGTATAGGATGGTATAGTTATTAAAAAAATTTCAGAACAGTCAGATTTAAAATAATCAGATATTAAAAATAAGAATAAAAATAATTTATTAAAATATAATTTATATATTAAAATAAAACCTAAGTCTAGATTAGTCTCTATCTCTGAATAGAGATAGAATAATCTATATTTATTAAGCTTTTTATTAGTTTTTTTAATAGTATATCTGAAAATCTTTATTTTTAATTTTATTATTTAGTATATTTTTTATATATAGAAATCAAGTATGTGTTTAGCAAAATTTTAATATTTATATATATATTATTTAAAAGATATCTAAAAGATAAAAAGTAAAAAAAATAAGTTATAAGATATATAAAAAAAGTTAGTATAAGTAAAAAATTGGTATAAATAAAAAGTTATATAAATATATTTAGTAGAGTAGTAAAGATTAAGTAAGAATAATATTTATTATTACTATAAGCGACTGCAGCCATGCGTTCGCGTCGATCTCCCAAAGTTCAGATCCTGTGGTTGGAAATGGCGGCGGTTGTACTCGCTGATGAGTTCTTATACATCAAGCAAGTCGGTCTCTTTGTACCAAGTATTATACTCGTCACCATATCCAAGTGGTCGGTAATTCCATGCCATACATCAGAATATGAGGGGAGGAACTGGTTGAGGTGTTTTTATATGAATTCAGAATTATCTATATTTACAATAATAATTTCGGCCAGTCTGCAGCATCTGTAAATAATACTATTATATAGTAGAAAAAAGTCTTTATTATCTGATTTATTTTTTTATTCTAATTATCAGTTTGAATATAACTTGCTGTAGTAAAATATTATTTAATATCTAAAAATATAAAAAATACTATCTATAATTTAAATAGAAACTTAGAATTTCTATTATTAATTAGAATTTTAAGAATATTTCAGTCTTTAAATATAAATCTTTTAGGAAATAATCCGGCCTATTGTATAATATTCTAATTATAATAATTAAAAATTATAGTAATTATTTTATATATTTATATATTATTATAAATATTATATTAAAATTATTTTTATTTTTACTATTAGATAAGATAGTAATAATATTAATTATTATAATATAAAAAGATATTAAAAATAAAAAATAGATTATAATTATCTATAAAATAATACCTAGAAACTTTCTTTTTATTATAATTATAATAGTAGATAATATACTATTTTATCTAATATTAGTAATATAAAAAATTAAACTATAAAAATTCTTAACTATATAGTTTTTCTTAGAATATCTAAATATATTATAAATATTTTTAAAAATCTTTTTCAATATAAATATAAATATATATAGTAAGTTTTAGATGTTAAAAACAATCTATTTTTTATATAAAAGAATAAATAAACTAAAACTTAGACTTTATTATTTTTTTAAACTATTTTATAATCTATAATTATTTTTTATTTTTTAAATAAGTATTCTAAATCTTTTATTTAAAATTATTAGTTAAATAGACTGATAAGATTGCTGGTTTATTTTATAAAATATTAAAATAAAAATTATTATTATCAGCAGTATCTGTTACAAAAAATAATAATTTTAATAATATATCTAAAATAATATAAAGTTTTTCTAATTTATATATAATAAAAAATCAGAATTACTGTAAATACTAAACTATATAAACAAAATAAGAATTTAATTAGATTATTAATATTAATATTAATAAAATTTATTTAAATAATAGTTTAATAGTTTAATAATCGGTATAAATTATTATTTTTTATATTATTTATATTAAATATCTATATTTCTATATTATTTAAAAAAGTCTGGATATTTCTAGTTTTATTAACTAATAATTTCATTCTATTATATTTAATTTATAGCTGAGAAATAAAATTAGTAAGATTATATTTATTAAAAAGATTTTTATTAATATTTATTCAGTTTTATATTTTAAACTAAAAGAATTATCTATTAATATATAGAATAGTATTATTTTAATTTCTTTTTTTTTAAATATATTAATACTAATATAAAGAACTTTTAATTTATTAAAATAGATAAAAATTAGTTTTTATTATAGTATATTCTTAATTGTTTTAAAAAACTAAATTTCTTAGTTAGTTAGTTTAATTAAAAATAATTTTATTATTTAATTTTTTTTAGTCTTTTTATTTCTTCCAAAATTATTTTAATTAAAAAAGTTTTTTTTTATTATAAAAAATAAACTATTTTAATATAAAAAAAATATAATCTCTAAGTCAGTTTATCAGATTAATAAAATAGTTTAATTCTATTAATATTTTAAAAAAAATTAAGTTTTGTAATTATAGTAATTTTAAAATTAATTATTATTATACTAATAAGATTAATAATTTAATTAAAAATTTTAATAGAAAAAAATCTAAAAAGTAATTTTTTAAAGAATAAGATTATATATATTTATTTATATTTATTAAAAGATTTTCTAAGATAGTTAAAATATTAGATAAATTTACTAAAAAAAAGAATAAAATTGTTGATATATATATAAAAAAATTCTTATATTATATAGGAAAGATTTTTGATTTAATATTATATATAAAAAATTAAATTTAAATAGCTTATTAGATAGATTTTAAAAAACTTTTAGTTATAATATAAAATTATATCTATAAATCTCTAACTATCCAAATAGACAGACTATTAGTAGAATATCTTAATTATATTAAATATAAATAAATATATTATTCTAATAAAAATAGTAATAATATCTATCTATATTAATATAAAATATAGATTAAAAATAGTTAGTATATTTAAAATACAGATATTAATTATTAGATATAGTTTTAAAAATTTATAGTTAATATTATTAATTATAATTTCAATAATAATAAATATCTGAGTAGTGGATAATATAAAATTTTTTAATTAGTCTATATAATTTATTATTAATAGTTTATTAAAAATATTAATAGTTTTCTGATATATTAGATCTAATTTATAGATTTTTATAGTTTTATTAAATTTATTTTTTTATTTATTATAAAAAAAAATAAAGCTATTAGTCTATAGAAATTTTAACTATATCTTTATTTA
>WOUI01000622.1:0-12845 GCA_012184565.1 Aspergillus floridensis | reverse complement strand
TGGTGGGGTGGAAGGAACGCGAAGTGGTGGCCAGGCCGCTTGTGTGGCCAGCCCGCATGTGGATTACGTTACTGGTTCCTTGCGTCTTCTGCTTTACTCATATCATGGGTCGGGGAGAATCATTGCTGCTTTCAGTCACTGCCGCCCAATAAACTCCTGCAGCTCATTTTTCAGCATTGTCATACGGAGACATACACGGCAGTGATTGGAATGCAATCCACAAATGCTTCGTCTGCTGATTCTAGTTTTTCTTTTCTTGTTCCTCGCCTCAACCATGGATACACCGGCATTCCACCTCTGCCCCTCCGGCAAACACGAGGTTGTCGGCGACTTCCCCGCATTTTGTAAGCCAAACGGATCAGCAATTGCCGGTGCCAAGAGATAAGCATCTTGGCGAGATCCCCCGCATTTCATCACCATCAAGCCATTTCTCACCTGGCCAGCTGACTCGAGTGATGAATTCAGCCTATTGAACATCTGTGGGAGCAGAAGAGAAGGTTCTGATTCCAACGTGCTGAGATTGAGACGGCCGCTGCAGGTACCACAGTACGTAAGGGGCGTCGGTCGTGTCAGGTACCAGGGGTCGTTGGCACCCTGTCAAGCTTGGTGAATCCCAGGTAGAGGTCTGCTGAGTCTTCACTCGCTGGGTAAACCTTGATTGCTTAACTTCACACCGACTTTTGGTGGGGTTGACTGTTTGCTGCCTGAGGCACCAAAGCTTGAAAGGTCGAGCTTTAAGCTTAGAGGCACGTGATTTGCCCACTATTACTGGCCGCCGGTTGCCAACTTAATATGAGTTGGTTATTGCGCTGCTGCTGGACAGAGAAAAACATCATAAACATGGTACTTACGGCACGTCACTTGTGCCAGTTCACTTACGAAATTGGCGCGACTCAAGAAAGACATCATTCTCGGTTTAGCGAGCACATCTCTTCAGGCAGACACCATTCAACCACAAAACCAGCACCTACAAAACAAATCTCACTCACTCATGACTATCTATAAATTAGTTTATGAACCTATTAAATCTTAAATCTTAAACATGGATCAATCGCATCAAACCAAAAAAAAGCGTCATCGACACCGCACCAATAAATTCCCATTCTTCACCACCTCCACCTTAACATTAACCATTATTCACCAAAACAAAAAAAAAATGATTTTAACGCGCCTCTTCATCCGCCACCCCCTTCGCCTCCCAATCCTGATGCGACGGCGACAGCGACTGACCATCCCCCTTCCCCTGCAACTTAGCCGCAACCCCCCCATCCAGCCTTGTATCCACCTCCCGGGAGAACAGCGACGCGATGATTGACAAAGCACCGAACGCAATACTCACGCAGAAGACCGTGCGGAACGACATCGCGTACGCCGTCTTCTCTGCGTCCGCGACCGCGGCGAGGATCTTGGTCGTCATGCCGGGCACGGCCTCCAGGGCGGCGCTGGTGCCGGCGGCGACGGCCTCGAGGAGGTCGGTGAGGGAGGACGAGGGGAGGCCGGCCTTGGTGGCGGCGTGCGTGACGGTCGTGGGTAGGTTGGCGGTGACCCGGTTTTGGAGGATGGCGACGTAGATGGCGGCTTTGGTGCGTTAGTTATGGGGTTAGACTTAGGTGGTTGTGGTGGGGTACTGGGGGTACTGGGGGGATAAGGGTAAGGGAATACTCACTGGCGATAGTGCCGAAAATCTGCTTGGCGGAGCCGAGGAAGCCGCTGGCTAGACCGATGTCCTCCGGTTTGCAATATAGGGGGCACATGATTAGGGTGATCAGTTCGAGGTAGCCGACTGCGAAGCCGCCGATTGCGGTAAACTGGTGGTTGCGTTAGTGGGGCTGCATTGTGTGGTAGAGGTGGGTGTCTGGAATGAGGGGAAAGGTAGGGAGACAAAAGAGGTACGTACAGCAATGCCGTATGCCTGGCGGTGCTGGTTGATCGCCGCCAGGGCACCGGAGAACGCGGTGATGATCACGGTAGACGCGATGAGCTGGTACTTAGTGAAGCCGAGGGGCTTCATGAGAATGCCGGCGGCGATTTCACCGACGATGACGCCGACTCCGGTGGTGATCTGCAGCGCTCGTTAGCGATCGAACTAGCTAATATACAAAAACACCGAACTTACGGAAAGCCAGCCAGCTTTGATGGTGTTGGTAGTGAAGAGATAGAGGACAGCCTCGGGCCACAGAAGACTGTCGCTTTGGTTAGGGCTGAAGGCAAGACAAAGACGGCATTGACGCATGCTCGCGCGCTTACCTCATGGAGAAGTAGACCATGTTGCCGACCAGGGCAGAACACACAGTCGCCGCGTAGCCGGGGTTGCGCAGCAGCGACATGGGGAGCAGGGGCTGCTCCAGGGGTGCGTAGATTTCTGCGGTCGTATCAGTACTTGCGTGCGTGCTTGGGTGGCTGCACAGGCAAAGGACATACCGTAGAAAACAAAGACGATGATCGACACGAAGCCGACGACCAGCACGGCAACGACGTGGGCAGAGGACCACGCATACGAGGTACCCCCCCAGGCTATCTACTCGTCAGCTGTGTCAAAGACAATGGACCAGACAGCACATACAGAGTCCCAACAGCACCAGAACAACACCAGCGGCGTAGAGCACGAACCCGATCCAGTCGAACTTCTTCAGACCGTCGAGGCGGCTCTGCCCGCCGCGCTTCTGATCCCAACCAGGGGGGAAGTAGAAGAGCACCAGCAGGATGATCGACAGGCCACAGGTGATCATGTTCAGGTAATACGTCCAGCGCCACGAGGCGGCGGTGTGAGCGACAAAGTCGCTAGCAATGATGGATCCGAAGGCGGAAAAGGGGAGGGTGGTGATGAAGATGCTGGCGTTGACCGCAGGACGAGCCCGGTTGGGCACCAGCTCAGCAATCACAAAGGTGAAGGTCAACTGCACTGCAGCAGCTAGACCACACAGCACACTCCCGCCGATCACGGTCGGGACATTCTTTGCGGTCGCGCAGACAATCGCCCCAACAAGTCCCAGCAGCTGGCCGCCGATGAGAATGTACCGACGACCGAAGATATCGCCCAGACGGCCGACCAGCAGCAAGCCGACCTAAACACACGACCATCAGTATGAAGGATGGCACCCAGGCAGAAAAAGGATCGACGTACTCCGGAGATTAACGTAAAGACCGTTGAGATCATGCTATAGTTGGGGTCCGGCCCTGTGCGCGCAAGGAGAGACGATCAGCGGATGCCACTCAGATCGGCCCCGTTCAGGGGGCGAAGGGGACTTACCGAGATCTTGGTTGATCGCAGTCAAGCTGTTGACCTATCTGCGAGTCAGCAAGCCAGAATTGAATCAAGTACGCAGAGCAACGCACTGGCAAGACATATCCCAGGTACAGACTGATGGCCATCAAACAAACGGCAACCACCGAGCCGATGAAGTTGGGGCTGCGGTAGTATCCCGTCGGCAGCTGGTCCAGGTCGACACTCTTGGACTGGATGGAGCCCTCGACGGGCTGGGGAGTCTTCTCGTCCGCCATGGTGCACCTCAAGATCAAAGGCTGGGATCCTTCAACAGAGGAGAAGTCGCAGGCACAGAGAGGTGAAGTGGGTAAAACGGAAGAGAGGTTCCTGAGCTGCAGGAAATGCAGATAGTTAAAGTAGACCCAGCATGGCCATATGCAGGGCAGAGGCGACAGCCACGAGGCGAAAAGGCGCTAGAAAGTCATCAAACCGGACTGAAGTGTCATGCCATCGTAGTCTAGATTACCACTACGACTCGGACTATGAGAGACTACTGGCACGCGAAACTGGTAGGCACGGCCAACGAGCCTTGTACGGCATACCAAGAGTCAACATGCAATGCCTAGTCTGGCCTGGGAGTAGAAGATACGCACCTGGGTGGTGTGTGGGTGGGGAATCAGGATAAGAGAGGGGGCAATAGTCATGAAAAGAGAGGGGAAGAAGACGGCCGCTTAGGGTTCGTTCATCTTGACAACAAGTCGGCGACGGTCCTTGCGCGATATTGGGAAGGGCCCGCAGTAGTTCAGGTGGAGCCGGAGTCGGCGAATGACTTAACCCAACATTAGCCAATCTAGTCGCCCCACGATCGATCTAGAGTGCTCTGTTTTGGATTTGTTGCATGTTATGGAAGGTAAAATGAGCAAATAAAAAATTCAGCAAGGAATACACAAAAGGAGATAACGAAAATTAACAGTTGTTCTGCAGCTCGGAACGGCAATTTACAGAGATTCCACGTGTGGCTTGCTCGTTTGCAGTACCGACGGAGGCGAGGAATTGACTAGTAGGCAAGTACCGACTCGAGGTTTTCCCACACCATTGAATGAATTCTTTTGTCATCGTGACTGGGCCGAACGAAGGGCTGCCTTCGCCGAGATTGCGGTATAGTCCCGGAGAATAAGGGTAGTGGCAAAAGACCCTCCTTGTAATTCCGTCCACCCCTGGGCATAATAACTAAGATAGAAAGGCCAAGAAGGACGTCTTCACTGCCTTGTTGCTACTACTACATGCTTCATGTAGGCCCTTAGTTTCGATCTTTTTGCGTCTGCTTCTGCTCGTTTCTTGCCTAGCACGGCTGGTTGTCATGGACGATTTGATCTTCAGAGAGCAGTCTTCGTCCGATCCATCGGTCAACCCCAATGCCTCAGCAGTCCCGTCGATCATAGTCTGCAACACGGTGCTCATCGTGATTGCGAGCATTGGGGTGCTGGTGCGTGTATTCGTGCGGACCCAATATCTTTCCGGACTTGGGGCAGATGACTACCTGTGTATAGTGAGCTGGGTAGGTCTCCCGGCTATGATACGAGGGATCGGTGCTCTAGACTAACCCAGTGGTTCGTGTTCTAGGTGTTTACACTCGCGCTATGCATCCTGTGTATATTGAGTGCGTTATTCTCTATTCTGCCTCCACACCATTTAGAAGAGGGTACTGATACTTGGACTGTAGTGACCAACTATGGCTTTGGAAAACACATCATCACAATCCACGACACTGAAACCCTGGAGATGTTCCTCAAGGTCTGCAGATACTGATCCCTGATACATGCATAGCATGCACTAACGTGATCATCGGGTTCTAGCTGGACTTCGCCACCATGATCGCCTACCTAATCGCCCTGGGCACCGTCAAATGCTCCTTCTGTATCCTGTACCTCCAGATCTTTCCGGGCAAAACCTTCCGCATTATCTGCTGGTGCCTGGCAGCCCTGCTCGTGGCCGAAACAACCGAGGAGTGTCTAGTGGTGGTGTTCCAATGCACGCCCATCCATAAAGCCTGGGATTCGCAGGGCGTGGTCGAGGGGAAATGTCTCTCTCTGACGGCATTCTACTACATCTCGTTTGGAATCCGTCTGGCGACCGACCTGGCTATTTTCGCCCTCCCGATTCCCAAACTGGTGCGGCTGAATATGACCCGCGGTAAACGCGCGGGGTTGGTGTTCATGTTTGGGCTGGGAGTTCTGTACGAAGCCCCTGTTCCCCGCCGTGCTCTTAAAGCCTGCTAATCAAAGCTGCAGGGTCTCCGTGACGAGTATCATCCGGGCAACTTATATCAGTAATTTCTCGCTGGACCACACGTGTAAGTGTGCCGCCCCCCCCTGGGTCATCCACTTTTGATTGACATGCATCTAATGTGCGAGGGCAGGGACGCTGGTGAACCCACTCAACTGGTCCAGTGTGGAGGTGGCAGTGGCCATCTTCATCGCGTGCATTCCTAGTTTCAAGAGCCTCATCTCCTTCCGATTCCCCGCCCTGCAGCGTCTGCTCGGTCTCTCCAGCAAGGGCGACTCGACGGGTCGATCGCGCATGTACGGCACCTCGGGCCGCCGCACCACGCATGGACGGTCGCTGGCGCATCAGAGCATTAAGCTGGATACAGTGACGGGCCAGAGTCGGGCAGACATCGAGGCCAGCTTGAATGGGTCGGAAGAGCGCATCTTCCCGGTGCACGCGGGCATCCAGATCACGACGCATGTCAGCGTAAACCAGAGTGATTGAGGCTCACTCCCCAACTTACCCACATACACTAAAACATAATTTTCCTTTGTTTCCATCGTGTCTCTATGAGATCTTGGCTCTTACGACCATAATGCCACGCCTGTCTTACTGCTATGCCACGGAAGAGCGGCAGATCCTTTACCCAACTCGGTTCTGAATCGGAAACATACACAGACCGAGTAGCATCGGAAGGGGGTTGAAGGTCGTCCGGGCTCTTTACCCCTTCTGATTGTCTCCATGATCCAACCTAATTAGCTTCCTTGATTGGTGGGTTTGATGCATCGTAGGGTTGAGTAGAGTGGGTGGATGGGTAAGCTAATCTAAGCTTATGCCAAGGGACGGGGTGTATTTGGGACAAGAAGGGATGGCCCGTCTTTTGTTCATATTCAGTCTCTAATAGGTGGAAAGGATGAAAAAATGAGCTAATATATTTGATCCTGCCGACCAAGCCCCTGATGTGGCCGGATGTCTTACTTGGACGCGCAAGCCATCGATGGCTGTTAGCGTTGAGGACTTAACGTTGGACGGCTGGGGGTGGCCAGCACACTGTCCGGTCTCTCTGCGTGTTGATAACCTCGCATGAGGATGTCCGGCATGATTGGGCGTTCCTAAAGTACTGCATATTCTTGCATTTTTGGGTTTTCTTGTCAGAAAAAAAAAAAAAAAAGAAAAAAAAAAAAAAAAACATCCGACACTAAGACTGCAGCGCAGCGCTAGTTCCAGGCGGAGGAGGTAATAATATCGGCAACTATAAAATGTGTGGCCATGGATAGGGTCGACGGCCCGCCGGGTGGAAATTAGCCCAAGGGCGGCGGCTCCACTCACTCCATCCCACCAACCCATCAGATTCTTTTTCACCCACTCCATAATTGCAGGGGAGGGACCATCGATGGTTTGATGCAAGTTGAGAGTCTGTCCTTCAGCCCTCTTGTTTTGCGGATGAAGCACTTCTTACCTCGGATACCCTCCGCGTTGGTGATTTACCGGCACACGCCAAGATGATTGGTTCTGCTGCGATCCATACTGTAATTTTCTCTGCTGTATGTTTCAGACACCTAGCACGTTATTGTCCTAGCTTGGCCAGGGTTACATTCGTGACTGGTGACACACACCACTGCAACCTGTCGGCTGTCGTTCGGTGGTTTTCTCTAGGGTATCTCCTCAGATACGCCGCGCTATCACTATAGCCTATACACCCCTGTCTAGAAAGGCAATAAGATGCTTATTGCCTATAGACTAGGAACAAGACTCATTTATTTGTATTGACTATCCCAACTGTCGGAATTGTGTGAAGAATCTTAAACCGAGTCCCCAAGCGCAGCCGAGAAGTCTTATCTTGCGCCACTAAAAGAGGGATGACACCCGGAACCCTAGACGCCTAAAGTCAACAACGCAACTTCAACGACCACCCTTCGGTGGGTTAGACGAAAGACGAAAAAGATTAGAAATTTTTGAGTACGCCCACAGCGGCACTACCACATCGGACCCGAACTTTCGACCGATCGCGTTATCCACCCAACGCAACCAGGTCGTTCTTTTCGGGGGATTTCTGGACTCATCCGCGGTAATGGCCGCCCGTCCGCTGGTCTCCACTGCAAAATTGCCTGACGCCAGTGGCCAGTGGCCAGTGGACGGTGGCGGATGGCCAAGCGGTGGTGGTCCTGGGTGGTCACTATCCCGTAAGGTGGAAGAATTTCTCGTTCGCAGGCTAAACTACTGCGTCGACGGTCGATAGTCTCAGTGAAGCACGGCAACTTGCATCCATCTAGCATTTGGTATCCGACTCGGACGAGCAGCGGAAGGGGAATGGGTCGGAATTAGCCGGCGAAATGTTCGAAGATCCTACAGACTTATTTCAATCGTTCTTTGCATAGTGACGGGATAACCAGCATGGCAGACCCCTGAATGCCATGCGTGCCATACATGAGCCGGCTCCATAATGTAAGGACCACAGCAGTTCCCGTCGCAGAGGCGACTAGACTTCCTCTCCCCAAAAGTTTCCTCTCACTCAACCACACTAAGCACACGTAGCCCATCATCATGCAGGAACAGCACCAAGACACCAATCAGGGCCACCACGCGATCGTCTTCGGGTGCTCTGGCATCAACGGCTGGGCGCTGGTCAACCAGCTGCTCTCCGACTACCCAGCACCCGGGACGTTCAGCAGGGTGACTGCCGTTGCGAACCGTGCGTTCAGTCCGGCAGAGGCCCAATGGCCCTCCGATGATCGATTGCAGATTGTCTCGGGCGTGGACCTGCTAGCCGGCGACGATCAGGCGCTGGCCGCCACGTTGCGCGAGAAGATCCCTGCGGTTGAGACGATCAGCCATGTGTATTATGCGGGTGTGTATATCCCTTCAGCTACTCCGATTGTCCTCAACTGCTTCTATCGAGAGGGAAAGATCCTACCATCCGCTGATGTTCACTGTGTCTCCGTCCAGCCTACCGCGCCAGCGATAACGCCGCCGAAGAATGCCGCCTGAACAAGGAGATGCTGCGTGCAGCCGTGCAGACGTTGGAGACGCTCTCTCCTAAGCTGTCGTTCGTGACGCTGATCACCGGTACAAAGGTACGGTACACCACCGCTCTCAGCCCTCATTCAGCATCATCGTGTCTAATCCGAGCAGGCATACGGCGTTTACCTCCTGGACAAATTCCCCTTCCGCGGACAGACCCCGCTGAGCGAGGACCTGCCCCGCGTGCCGGCCGAATACGCCAAGGACCTGTTCTACTACCACGAAGTCGACCTCCTGCAGGAACTCAGCGCCGGCAAACAATGGTCGTGGTGTGAAGTGCGCCCGGACGTGATTGTACGTGTCCCGCGTCAGCCCCCATGCCCCCTCCACTCCCCTCTCTCCCTCTCATCCCCCACAACTTCCCCCCTCCCCAAATCGACCAAACTAACGCCCCCGGGAATAATAGGTAGGAGTCGCCCCCTTCGGCAACGCAAACTGCATGGCTCAAACCATGGGGATCTACTTAAGCCTCTACCGACACATCCACGGCGCCGCCGCCAAGATCCCCTTCCCCGGCAACGACACCACCTGGTCCCTCACCTCCACCGACTCCAACCAAGACATCATCGCGCGCTTCTGCCTGCACGCCTCCCTGCAGCCCGCCCACAAAGTCCACGGCAAGGCGTTCAACATCGCCGACAGCGCGCGGCCCGTCGCCTGGTCGGAGCGCTGGCCGGCGCTGGCGCGGTACTTTGGGTTAGACGGGGTGGGGCCCGACCCCGCGGCGCTGCACCCGACGCAGTTCATGGAGAAGCATTGGGGTACAGTGCAGGCGCTGTGTCGCGAGAAGGGGCTCAAGGAGGAGGTGATTGATCGGAGTATGCATAATACCGGGGCGCGGATGGGGAGTCTGAGGTTGATGGATTTCGATCGCGAGTTTGATTTGACGCGGGCGAGGGGGATTGGGTTTGTAGAGGAATTGGGGGTGGAGGAGTCGTGGCATCGCGCGTTTGAGAGGGTTGGGGGGATGGGGCTGTTGTTTTGAGTTGCTTCTCTGGGTTGTATGTGAAGGGGTGGAGGGGACGTCAGTTATTCTGGGAATGAGGAGGATTAGATTGGTTGAGGTCATGGCTGTATGGTAATGGTCACATTTGTGACAGTGGTAGGGTGTTGGGCGTGAAATTCACATTTGGTAGAGTGTGCTGGTCTTACATATAGCGACAGTAGTACAGTACAAGGGCGTACAATATCCTCTGGGCCCCGCAAACACAATGCTATCATATCCCGTCGACATATTCCTTGATCACTTCCTGTGAGTGAAGTTCGGCCACATAATGCCTGAAAATGTTCAGTGGTGTCTCCTGTATCGTTAATAACTCTTGGAAATATGCTAATATCAGTCCTTTTCATGTCGAGCATGGAATCAAATTGATGCCTTGTATCCGTGTGATGCTACTAGCATGATGTCTTGTCTGGCACTCCTCATGCTGCTACTATGTGGGGTAATGCGCGCCTTCCGCGGTTGAATATATCTTGCATAATTCAAGCGCAAAAACAGCATCTGAGACTCATAACTTACAGATCATAGACCATAAGAAGCGCTTCCTAAGAGTTAAACAGGGGAGATTCTTGATACTGAATGTAACCATGGGGCAGATTTATGGGACTTGTTGTGCATTGCTCGCGCTGGCTACGTCACGTGATTGGATCTGTGATAGTCCTGATAGAACGGAAAGATCAACTTGTGAGTTTGGAGATATGAATCTAACAGAAGATACTGATCCAGTAGATTCGACATGTACTACACGAGGAGAAGCTTCCGAAGTTTGCTGTCGATTGACTGTTCACTTCACCAGGAACCTAACGTGTGTTACCCGGCAGGAGGCCCCAGGTCTCACATTCTATAAACAGCATGGTTCTCATGTCCTAAGTCCTACTCAAGCGCTGATGCTTAGGACAGTCAAACTAGTGAAAGTGATATAGTGATTATGAATGAAAGACACGAATGCTAACAATACTTGCAGGTGGTCACCCAATCGGCGAGTCTCGAAGTTTCAGCTTTTACTCTTTCAAAATGAAGCAATGAAAAGTGCTAGTGCAGGTTGTAGTTCATACGCCTCATCATATTGTCCCAAACGTCCTTACTCCACAGATCTAATACAGTGCGCCATCCCCCCTAAGCACTTCACGCCTTCTCTCGCCTCTCAATCGTCAACCACATATCCTCCCAATGGCCCACCCCTCCCTGAATCACAAACTTGGCCGACGGCTTGTTCTTGACGACATGGGGGGTATAATACCGGAAGAACTAGACCCAACAACCAACAGTCAGTCAAACCACCCCACTTCCGGCCAACTCAAGCCGAGAAAAGAAGGAAACATACCTGCAAAGGCCCCTTAAACAACTCCATCATCGCGATATCCCGTCCCAAACACACGCGGGCTCCATACCCAAAGGTAAAGATATACTTATTCAATACCTTCGCCTTCTCCGCATCCAACCACCGCTCCGGCCTAAACACCTCCGCATCCTCCCCAAACACCTTCTGATCGCGGTGCATGATCCACGGATTCCCCGAGATCTCCGTCCCAGCCGGCACAAACTTCCCGTACAGCTCGATCCCAGGCTCCGCCACGTAGCGCGGGAAGATATTCGGCGCGGGGGGATTCAACCGGATCGTCTCGCGGACACAGGCCCCGTAGTAGGGGAGATGTTCGAGGATATCGGCGTATTGCGGAGTTTGGCCGTCCGCAAGAACGCCCCGGGCAACCGCGGCGTCGATCTCGGCCATCATGCGCGCGTACACGGCCTTGTGGGTGAGGAGGTTGTGCACCAGCGCCTGGAAGACGGTGCCCGTCGTGTCGGCCCCCGCCAGCAGCACGAGCAGCACTTCTGCTCTGATGTACTCCATGTCCAGCGGTTGGTTGTCCTCCGTGCGCGCCTCAAGGAAAGTCTGGAGAAGATCGACCCGTCCGATGTCCTTTTTCTCCGCCAGGTCGCGTAGGCGCTGGTCGATGAGTGTGTCGCGGAAGCGCATGAGCACGCCCACCCCCGACGGGTCGGAGGGGGTCGCCACGAGGTACTTTTTCAGGAAGGTTGTTTTCACCCAGCTGGTGAAGGGGTGCAGGCGCGCGAGGAGACCGAAGGCCGGTAGCCCGTCGTGGAAGCCTTGGATTAGGCCGCCGACGTCGTGGGCTTGGGAGACGAAACCGAAGGGGGCGCCGAAGCCGACTTCGCTGATGATGTCGTAGGCCATATAGCTGTTCAGTATAAGGTTAGTGGGAGGGCTAGAGAGGTTGGGGGTGTGCTTAGGTTGGAAAAGGGAACGGTATAGGGCAAGGTTGGGGACAACGTACACGGCCCACCAGGCAAAGTCAAAGACTGTCCCCGTGCTGGCGAACTTCTCGTCCAGCTTGTCCAGCCACTCTTGCAAGCGAAGGTCGATCAACGGCTCCATCTTCTTCACGTTGCTGAAGCTGTACTGTAGCGGGCGTCAGTCGGGATTCCGCGGGGGAAATTGGCAGGGAAGCGTACCGGGCCGGCAATGTGCTTGCGGAACGAGGAGTGCGTCTTGTGCGAGCGCATGTTGAACAACGACTCGGTCTCCCCGAAGGAGCCCGTGATGTAGTGGCCGGTCTTGTCGGCCTGGCGGTGGTAGATGTCCGGCAGCTTTGTCGGGTCGCTGACCAGCAGCAGTGTCGGGGTGATGCGGACAACGGGGCCTGAGGGGACGGATGTCAGCGTTAGATGTGCTGCCTTGGGTAACATCTCTCTCGATCGACGGGGTCGAATTGGTACCATATTTCTTCGTCAACTCAGAGCAGGTCTGCAGCTCCGTTTCACGCAGGTTGTGCCATGCGATCCAAAGGCGAGTGACGCTGCCCCAGAAAGGCCCGGGGAACTTGGCGAGCGGATGGAAGAAGCGGTAGTAGATGATCTGGTAGACGAACTGCAGCACGACATAGGCAAGCAGACCCCCGGCCACCCGGGCCAGGGTAAGCTGCGACAAAACGTTCTCCAGACCCATGGCTGTCGTTTGGATGAGGCATGCGAGTCGCAGGTGCCGGAGAGGTAGGCTCTTAAGAATGCGACCGTTGCCTGACCTCACACCGACCAAGCACTATCCTTTGTCCTTCCTGCTGATCGGCCGTCCAGTAAGGGGCCTCAGCTAAACATGATCCGGTGTGGGTAAGAGGGCAAATCATTGTCGTCTTGCATAAACAATCTGTATCTCATTGGCACGAGCTGGCGCAGTGGACAACATGCAGTCCAGCCCTCGTGCCGACCACCGACAAAGGCCTCCAAGCGCCCCCCCCCCCCCCCCCCCCCCCCCCCCCCCGGAGGGGTTTAGCCCGTTTTCGGGGGGGGCCAGAATAAAAAAGGAGGGCCCGCCGGGGGGGGGGCCCCCGG
>WOUI01000621.1:0-12866 GCA_012184565.1 Aspergillus floridensis | reverse complement strand
TGGGGTTCGAACCCAGGTCTGAAGCAGGAAACCGTTAGGTGACCCACAACCGTCGTCTCCATCTAGACCATACGGGGTGTTCGTTGAGAGAGATAGCACTTGCAGGGCTGATAGCCGAACTTCGCTATCGGGTTTTTGGCTGCCATTCCACGCAGAACAAATTATTCTGGATGGATTTTTCGATGAAGTGACTCTGGCGGGGTGTGGCTTTCGTATGTATCTTTTGGATTGGGGTTAGGGGGGTGGTGGGGGTTGGTGTTGGGGGTCTCATCGAGGGTGGCTGCTGAGTTGGGGTGGTTTGGGGGATTACTGGTGTAGAGTATTGGAATATAGCTATGAGTTTTATTTTTTGTTGTAGAGAGGATGTGAGAGGGTTTGTTGGGGCTTAGTATGGCTTGTAGTGGTGGAGATGCTGTGTACATTGAGAGGGGCACGGCTCAGGGAAGTCTAGATGTTGGGATTTAGACCCTCAGGAGGGCGAGTAAGCTGACTTAGATTCGGATATATCTTCGCTTATATTCCAAGTCATATCACTTGGTTGTTATTCTGTGGTGGTGGTTTCTTATGTAAAGGCTTATGGCACTGCTGGGGAAGGAGCAGGCGGAGTAGACGAGAACGATAGAACGATGGGAGCAGTGGAACAATGGAACTGAGAGCTTCCCAATAATCCTTAGCACTAAAACAACATAATAACGCTCAAACGTAATACGATCGATTCTCTGGGTTGAATCTCTTGCTGGAGAGCTTCGAGGGACTCAGTACTTTTGAAAGTCCACTCCTTGCATCTCGCTTAATAGCGCACCAGCCAGAAATAGGAATAAAGAGGTTATATTTGAACTGCCAATCCCCCCTTCGAAACTGAGCTTTTCCTATATGGTTCTGCATCAATCTAGTGAGACTTTACGGCTGATCCCGATATTTCCCGCGGAATGTACCTACACGTCCGTCCGAACTCTCAAAGCACGTAGCTGAAGATCTCTGTTCCAACTGAGTCGAAGGAGTCGCATCAATGTATAGCCCGATGCGTATATAAGACTACATTTCTTCTCCCCTGCATCTTCTCGGATCAACTCCTATCTGTTAGTAACCCTGCTGTGTCCTACTCACTCAGTAGTCACATCCAGACGTAGTCCTGACTCTTCTGCAACAGCACTACCGAGCTCAGCCCACAAATGAACCGCCCCGTAGTGAAAACTTAATAAGAATGGCAATACCAATACCTTGGGGTTATCTGGCCGGGGAGCTGATCGCCATCTGGCTCGCTTTCGGCGCCGCCTGCGTTCTCGGATTGTTGACCTGCATGCCCCCGGCTGTGTTGGGGTACAATATGTGCGGCGACGGTTGGTACTGGTTTGACTGGCTTTCTAGGTGGATCCTCGTGACTCTGCTTGTTCTCAGTGTCGTGACGGCCTGTATTGGAAGATCCTAATCTCGATCCCGTGCTGGATGCCGGTGTGCCCCACTCCCCCCGCGTTGTTTCCCGCTGCCCCGCACGGATGGGCCCGTTTGCCGGAAGGATAATTCTTCTACTTTGGATGGGGGATGTGTTGTCCAGTCCACAATCAACCTGCCTGGCACTAGACTATCTGCTTGAGTGAGTGATATCTCTTGCACCGCTTACTGCTGCTGAGAAAGATCTGCTGTATCAGTAGTGGTAGATCGATTTAAGTGGTTTTTTCTTTAATTATGACATTTAACCTTTGACATTTATACCCATTCGGCTTTTTTAACAAGAAAATACTTACATTACTATCCAATCCTTCTTTGTATATATTCATGCTAGAATTCAAGGTGTTCTTGACTACCCTTCTAAGTAGCTGGTGCCGTGTACAGTACTTGGTCCAGACGTTCCTCCCATGCTAAGCACCCTCTGAGACTGGTCTTTCTTCCAGCGAGACTTCCCGCCTAATCCCGGTATCTCCTACGGAACATGCCTTTAGTTCCTTCCTCTCAAAAGTGCATAGCAGAAGATCTCCGTTCGAAAGTGAGATTCAAAACTGCACAGATCGATAGTCCTATGCTTATATAAGACAACTTGTACAGTACTCGTCTGCATCAACCCAGCCTATCAGGATCCTGCTGTGCCCTACTTAGTTGTCACACCAAAATATTCCTGTATCCAAATCCTCGCCACAGACCAGAATTTCCCCTGAGCGAGTAACCTGACAGAGGAGTGTAGCCATGCCCGACCCCGTTGCGGAGTACCTCGCCACCATCTGGTTCAGTCTGGGCAGCGCATGCCCTGTAAATTGGTTATTCTGCCTGTTTCTAAACCTGTTGTGGCGTAACGCATGCGAGGACTATGAGTTCTGGATGAATTGGTTTTACACGTGGCTCGATGTGACTGTTTACATCATCTTGTTTCTGGCGTTCTGGCACACCATCATGCACTATAATCCTAATTTCGCGCTACCTGGCTTTATGTGATACTGGCCTGGTTGCCGTTGCCCTACTCCCTCCCCCCACGTTCTTTGCCCGCTGCCCCGCACGAATGGGCCCGGTTATCGTGAGGGTGGTCAATCTATTTCGGGGCCGGGGGGGAAGTGTTGCCTTGTAGCGCCAGGAGTAGTCCACTAGTAGTCCAAGTGTGCCCTTAAATTGCCATACATGTTGTTAAGTGAGAGCAAGAAAGCACATGGTCTCTTGCACAGTTACGAGTACTACTACTAATCAAGTAGTATTTTCTTAACATTAATATTCATACATATTCAATCAATCGACAGAACAACTCCTATGTTCCTATCTATACTATCAAAAGTCTTCTTTGTCTAAATCCATACTAAAGGTGTTGTTCAATACCTTTCTTACTTCGTGCCATATACTTTATCTCGACATCCCTCTCATGCCAAGCACCCATAGTAAGTTATACGTCATTCTAACTCTACCTCCCTTCTTATCCCCTCGCATCAACAGTATATCCCCACGCTATCTCAGCCTCGATCAACCCTACCCAAGCTATATTCAAGACCCTCATCGGAATTCTCTCTTTTGAGAGCATAAAGAAGAAAGTACCTAAATGGCAAAGCACAGTCATCCCCACTCAAGCATGTTCCTGACCGGGCCCACTCTCAACAAACCCTTCCCCCCCCCCCTTAATCAAGTCCATCATCCAGACCTCGATTCTACATTTCTCATTCTTCCTTCTCCTACGATTAGAACAGCAGCAGAGCTGAGATAGGGCGTGGTACTTGTGGTGTGGTCCATACGTCTGAAACCGAGGTTCTAGCTCCAGGAGCGGGTTCATCCTGCCCCGGTCGAGTCTTTATTCGAACATGATGATCACTCACTCACTAGCTAGCAGTATATACTTTGCTTGATCAACTCTACTCTACTCGGTATGTCGTTATCAGCTCGACAAATCAGTCCCCATCAGAAGACTACAGTTTAGTGGTACCGTACAAGGGTCCACGGATCTCGCACCCGGCAGCTTCTTGCTGCTCCAGCGTGATTATATACATCGGAACCCAACGCATATGTTGAAATATGATGGGGTGGATTCTGTGCCCCCTTTTCTTATTGAGCTGGCTACTTACCTAATACATGGCCCTGTTCTACCTGTTATCATGATTTGATGAGGTAAAGGGATAGAGGCAATGTGGAACAATTTTCTGGAATTCTTGGTGGTATGGATCGCTTACTGTGAGTCGCCATATCACGTGACACAGGACAATCGGGACTCCCGGCACGTGATAACAGGGTACCTGCATCCCGTGACGACATTGTTTTGCTGACTCCATGAGCAGGCTCTTGTTTCTCTGTACAGATGCCTGGCCGCGAAGGCGCTGCAGCGTGTACTCTACGAAAATGGCGCCGAGATCAGAGACACTGGTGCAGATAAGAGATACACTCCAATCTACCATAGCAAGCAACGAGCCCAGTGCCCACGCACCATGACAAGACGTCAGCTACAACCAAAGGATCAACCGGATGAGCTATAGCTCAATAAAGCAATTCGAGCCTATCTCAAAAGTCGAGCGAATTGCAGAGATATCCTCATACAAAGTCAAAAACCGCAACACCCGTGACACGTAACAAAAGCGCCGAGATGATCGTTTATGCAGCAAATATGCTTGATGCTTGACCGCTGCAGCAATATCCAATCACGCCGCCTCAATGGAAAAAAGAAAGTTCTCAGCAAGGTACCGGTTCCCGTAACACAGTTCGTAAAAACGCCGATCTTTATCCAGTCAGTCCCAAAGATGCTGTCTGCAGAAGCTCCCATATTATACATGTCCCCACGCAAGTGCAACCAGAGATGAAGGGTATCTTATGTATTTTCTCCCAAGATGCTGAAAAAGAAAAAAAAAAGAAAGGAACAGAAAAAGTCATCAGCGTTCTCCCACTTTGCCGTACTCCTGTTGCCATTTGAGGAGATGGCGCGTGAGTACATCCATCATTTCGACGCTGCTCAGTTCCTTGAAGTCTTTCTCTTTTTCGATCGACGTCGGCCCACTGGCGGCATCGCTGTCCGAGGCTGTTGCGCTGGCCGGGTCAATGTCGCCAACGGCCAGCGCCAGGGCACTCTCCAACAGACTGCCATTGACTCGGGCGGCACCATTGTTGGGAGGCGTCGTGCTCTCCCCGGCCACAGCCATTTCGACCTGCATCCGTGAGATGAACTCGAGAATAGCCGTCACGCGTCTCTTCATCTCGTTCATGGTGGTGCGCTGGTTCACATAGCGCGGCCGACTGGGCTTGCCGGACTCTCCACTGTGTAAATGTATGCCATTGATCCTGGGCGAATCGCTGCCGATGTCGTGCGACTGCCCGCGTCGCGGAGATCGGGTCGAGAAGTTCGAGTCCGTTCCATTCATATCCCGATCCCGAGTGTATTGGTTGCGGCCCACGCGGCCCCCGCGACGGGCAGGGGGACGGCCCGATTTGCGAGTGGCGGGGCGCGATGGTGCCGGTTCTGGTGCAGGGGCGGGGGTGAGTTCAGGGCTGGGTGCTTTGGGTTCGGGGTCGGTCGCAACTGGCTTGATTGGCGAGGCGGGTTCATTTTCGGACTCTGCCTCGTCTGCCTGGGTTAGTCATTCCGTCAAACGTACTCATGGAATACACAACCTACCATCTTTCGCCTTGTCAGACCTGGCTCTCCTGCGGTTTGCGGCGTCTGCTGGTTCAGACTCAGGTTCTTCAGTATCCTTAAGATCCTTGTCGCGCTGTCCGCGCGATGCAGCCCGTTGTCTGCGAGCTACATTATTCACTGGTTTGGCCCTGGACTCATCTTCTGAGACCTGCTGCGACACGGGATTGCTTTTGGAGACTGCGCCAGGTGAGGGTGAGCTCGTGCGTTGGCGTTTCGTAGTTTGCCGTTGACTGTCCCAGATCAGTTTGGTGACAACACTGCCAGCATTCGGAATGACATACGCTTCGCTATCGCTGCGGCTTCTCTTTGGTCTCCGTGCAGCAAGTTCATCTCCAGGCTTCGTTTCTTCCTTGCTCTCTTCGATTGCACGTCGCAGCTGCTCCTCCTCGTCATATGCTGCGTCGCGGCTATTCATTGTGGATCGGCGCTTAGGATTGATAGCTGCGTCATTCGATCGTGACTTTGTGTCTTTATTGCGACGGGAGTTATCGCGCGATGATTCTCTCGATGAAACGGCAGTGGAGGGAGGAGGAGGGGCGACCGGTAGATATTGGGAGGAATATGATCTGTGTTACTGTGAGCAGAAAGCATAGGAGAGAAGAGACGTGGGCCCATGGATGACTGCCATTCAAACAAAGACAAGGATCTCCAGTTTTTGCAGCTGTTACTGGTCTTGCTGATGCGGCAAAAAATTCTACAGCAGCGAGCAGTCCCACCAAGCAAAAACACAAAGAAGTTTCCAACACAAGTGCACGCAAGCAACGAATACCAGCAATGAAAGCCAAAACCAAGCTGTGAACCTACCCATTTATCTCATTGAGGATCTTGTGCAAATCCTTTCGGCACTCCTCGCAAAAATATTCATCTGGGCTCATGGCCTCATCCATGATACCCACGCAGCCACCGTGCTGCCAGACTTTGCAGGAATCACACTGGATGAACATGCTGCCGATGTCATCCGACATCAAATCAGCAGGGTCTGCGGAGAGACCCAAGAGGGCCTCGTCTTTGATGCCGCCACGCAGTCCATTGCGACCAATTGCCTCCCGACGCGAGGGAGGCAGACCCGGGTATTCCTGCTGTCCACAGAGACAGCGAGTGATCTCTTCTTCTTCGTCCTCCTCATCTTCACCGTCGTCGTCGTCACCGTCGGGAAGTTTCATCTGATCGTTGTCCTCCTCCCCTCGAGCACGCTGGCGCTGCCGCGTCTCTCTGTAGTCACCTTTCGAGCCAATGTCGGCGTCGTCGATCGACTGGGACCGGTTCGTGGAGGATCGCTGAGGGGAGGAGATCTTGTGGTGGGAGCGAGTACTTCGTTCGCGAGTCATTGAGGTGGAGGAGCTGGAGGAGTTGGTATGTTGTAAAAGGGCTGGGGATGGTTGTGAGGTGCGAGCACGAGAGGAGCGCCGAGGCGTCATCTTGGGAGGAGGGAGGGTGGTGGGAGGATAAAAATAGCGGGAGAACTCTGCAGGAGACCCCAGCCGTGCGTGTAGGAATATAGAAGAGAAAAAATATATAGATGGAGGTTAGAGCACAGCGTAGAAGCTGAGCACGCCTGCCCGTGAACGATCAAGCTGTCGCACACGGGTGGGAGGTGGTGGGATTCAAGAGCGACGCCCACAATGGTGGGAAAGACGATCAGAGAGGATGCTGCGAGTAAAAAGCTGGGGGCAGATCAAGGAAAGGAAGCTGGCAATTGGGAACCAAAGCAGGGAACGATCCGAGAACAACGCCTGCAAGCTCAACTTCAGGCCTAGGACTACATAGTCAGAGGGGAGAGAAAAGGTGGGGAGAAATCGGCAGAACAAAAGAAGAGGAGAAGGCAGAGGAGGGAGCGAGCGAGCGAGCAAGAGGAGGAGGAGGAGGAGGGCGAGAGGAACGGACGGACTCCAACCAAATGACGGACGGCCGCCGGAACGGGACCGACGACTGCTACGCTGCTTTCAATTCTGCGCGCGGGATTCGCTTTGCGGTCAACGCGCATTGGCTTTAGAGTCATTTCTTCCCCGCTCCTCCTCTTTTCTCCGTCTCTTCCTCCCATCACCCCATCACCTTCTTCTTTCTCGCGAATCTGTCGCGTCGTCTCGTGTCGTTCGGAATCCTCTTCTCTAACACCCGTGGTACTTCTTCAACCAACTCCGATCTTCCCTCTCACTTTCCCCTCCTCTCCGCACAAGATCTTCTCTTTCGTCTTGTTCTTGCGCATCAGGTGCTCGGGGAGGAATGCGACGATGGCACTCATTCCAGCGTCCTGGAACCCCGCTTACCTTCCATGCGCCTCTGTCACCAACATCTCCTGATGACGAGATGCCTGGTACATCATGTCGTTTCTCTCTTTACTGTGTTCCACACGTTACAAGATATGCTACAGATACAGGGTTCCTACTGCTCGACCAAATAATGGGTGGGGGGATAGTCTGAATGATACGTACGCTGCAAGCCTCTAAGCACGGCATTTTGCAATGAGCTATCATCCCACAGTCAAACATGGCTACATTCCCATTCAACCGAAAAGTCAGACAATTCTCGTCCGGACAACAGTTGCGTCGCTGCCTCCTCGCTACCTACTTCTCGACATGTCCTAATCCCCAGATATCCATCAAATCGGGTATATGTTTTGTGAGGAATCAGGGTCTCAATAGATCGTAGGTGAGGGAGCATGTGGGTTTGTCAGTTTGTAGGCAAGCGGCAAGTGCTGTGTGACAGTTCGCTTGAAGCTGGGTAATCGGCACCGCGCCTGTCTGGCTATGCTAGTTGTGGTCGATAGTGATCGCAAGGATGGTCCAGGACTCGGGAAAACTCGAGTATTGCTTCACTTGGTGGATATCATATCCGACAAAGCTGCGTAGGATAAAAGCACGAGGAGGTACCAGGCCAGTGTATCTCGAGCGAGCCGGCTGAGCCAAGTTGGTGCCAGGTGAGGTGAGATGACGAAGCAAGAAAAGTGCTGGGACTGGTTTAGTTAGTGGGTTTAGTTGAGTCTTTGGTCGGGTGGGGCCATCACTAAAAATGGCCTAGCTCTTGACAGCCTGGAGCTCTCATGCCTCAGGCATTCACCAGGTATCCGCAGCTCCCCAAAGGGAAAGCGGATTACTTATTGGTCATTCATAATAATTATCGACCGACGATTCGATTCCACCACCCCTCCGCTTTCTTCGTCCCCTATACCTTAATGTCCTTTCCCCCTCCTCCCCCTCTTCCCTCTCCCCAGATTTAATTCACCCCATATAATTCGGCCCTCACTTATCTGGTTGGGGTCGTTCAATTCATTCCTATCCCTCCGAGTTAATCTCCAGGTCCGGGGTTGGGTTGGCCTCGTTTCTTGGTCTGTCCCTACCGACACCTCGGGCTGAGTCAAAGTCTGCATGAGCGGTCCCGGTGCATGGTCAACAATGTGAGTCCCTTACGCTCATTCGGCATTTTCTTTCGCACTTGCCCTGGCGGTTGAGGTCTGGTGGAAATGGACACCTTGGATGCACGCTTGGGCAGCGGTCCGGTCAAAGATCGTGTGGTTCCGTTTGCCAACGTAGGGGAAAACATGACAACTAAGTGTGGGTGCCAAATCAGTGCCGGTTTACGACCAACCCGCCGTTCTTATTCTTCCTCCTCCCCCCCATAAATCGCCATTTCCCTGTCGGTCAGACGAAAGCGACCTTTTCGGAGGGCCTTTGGCGGCAGACCATTATCATCACCCAAAAAAAGCTGGGACAATAAGACAACGCGGACGATATTGTTGGGGTTGGCTGTTCGGAGAACCAAAACGGCGTCTCGGCCGTGACTGTGGTTGTAGCGAGTTGAGAATCTTGCAGCATGACTGCTACGTTGAGTATGTCTTTTACCAACGATATCTGTTCCTCGGGAGAAGGAACGCCTGGCGTTCTTGGTGCGTACAAACAATGGAAATTGCCCCCAAGGCGGGCCACACAGAAGGAAGGTTGGAGGGTCTGCTGGCTGCTGGGTTGCTGATACTGTTCACCCGCAGATGGGATGTTCAATGCGGCTCCTGATACACCGTCTCCTGTCTACCCGGATCGTTTAATTCGTCCTCTCCCTAGGCGAACCCTTCGCTCTCGCCTGTCCTCCGAAGCGGCCGACTCGATCCTCTTCCCTCCGGCCCCGGCAACACAACTTTTTTACGGGACCTCGGTGGATAGCGCGGATCTTGTAAATGACACGAAGGTGTACGTGCAACAGGGTGAGGGTCGTGATCAGAGCCCCGAACGTGACCACCTCCATTACGAGAACGGGATAGAGCTGGAGAGCGGCGATGAGGACGGGCCTGTAGTTGTTCGACGAAGTGCCGGTTTTCGAGGGTCCTCTCTGTCCCCGTCGGCCTCCAGTGCACAACCTCAGGCCGTCCCCACCAACGGGGACCGGGCGCCCGTTAAGTCGTCCTCGGCGGGTCCTGATGGGTACGACGCGTTCGAGAACACTAACAACAAAAAGAAACGCAAGATCCCGACTCCAGGCAGCCTTGGGAGCCACCATTCCACCCTTTCTCCTGAATTTTCCACCATGGGGCTGGCCAGCTCGGTCCAACCCTCGTCGGCCAGTGAAAGCAGCCATGTGAGTACATTCTACGGCACCGGGAGCCCCGCATCTCCGATCTCCAGTGGCATGTCCGGGGCCGGCAGAGGTCGCCTCGGTCGTCAACCGCATCGCAGCACAGGGCGAAACTCTTTCTCGCTTCATTCACCGATCAGTTGGCCTCGAACCCCCAGTCGACGTGACGGTTTGTTGTCCTCCCCTGGGCCTGCCGGTACGCAACCATCCGTCTCCCGGTCGACCAGACCTTTGCTTATTTGTACTTCAGGTGACTCGTCCGAGAAGCCCGACCAGGGTATCATTTCAACGGCTATTGCCAATGCTGCCGCGTCCGCGTTTGCCCCTCCCCCTACCGGTCCCAAGCATGTTAGCATGCTAGAGCAACAAACTGCCACGCCTACTAAGACACAATTCACTTTCACTTGTGAATCCGATTCCTCCAGAGGCATGGCGCTCCAACCCCAGGCTTCGTACCCCCCACACCACCGCTCACCCTTGTCTCTCCCCGCTGCCGCACCGAACCCGAGGGGTCCCTCTCAGGGAACACAAACGAGCCCCCACATGGCCGCTCAACCCAACTCGCAAGATTCTCAGCACCAAGCACAGCAACCACAAGCGAGCACGGGTGAAGCTCCGGCGGCCAGGAAGAAAAAGCGATCGCCAGGGAGCATCTACGCCCTGGCTGCGCGTCAACGCAAAATCCAGCAGCAGTACGCAAATCTCCACCATCCCCCAAGCATAGAGGACATCTGGATCTGTGAGTTCTGTGAGTACGAGAGTATCTTTGGACGCCCACCGGAGGCCCTCATTCGGCAATACGAAATCAAGGATCGTAAGGAGCGCAAGCGACTGGCAGAGAAGAAGCGGCTGCTAGAGAAAGCCAAGATGAAAGGTCGGAAAGGCAAGAAGGCGACCAAGAATGCCACTAAGCAGGCAGCAGCTCAGTCGGCAACCTCTGATCATGGATACGATCGCGCATCTGTGGACCACTCTTCGATGGGAGGCGGGGCTGGAACCCATGAGGATGAGTATGGGAGCAACGAGCACGAGGAAGAGGCGGACTCAAGCCCACCAGCACCACCACCTTTAGCTCCACCGACCAGTGCCAAGGGCGCCATACCACCGAGTAATGCACCAAAAGTGGCGGCGACGGGGTCGGGCGCTAAAGGGGTTGTTGACGGAGAGACGCGGCCGCCCTGACAAAGAAGCGATGGCGCTCGGGTATGTGACCAGTGAGCCGCCATTGCGATTGTTCGGTTTTGAGTCCTTGTCTCTTGATGTTTAATGGTTTGTTATGTTTTTGTTCTGCATGATTGATTGTTAGCCTTGTTTTGTTTTGTCTTGCTTTGCATGGAATGAATCCCCGCTCTGGTCGATGAATGTCACGTCAGCGTCATGCATGGTTTCTGGTCCAATTGGCATTGTGTTTCAACATTGATACATATTGGGAGGATGGGGGATGAACTGGGTTGCATAGTTGCATAGGAATTCGCTTTGGTTGATTGACTATCAATAATGAGGTCTGATGGCATGTGCAGATGTGAGGGTTGGCGGGTTTGACAGGTTTGGCAGGTTAGTCTGGTTTAGTAGCAGCTGTCTGGTGTATATGCTGTCTAGGTAGCAGTTAGCAGTTGTGTTAGGGGAGAAAGTCGAGATGAATGAGATGAACAAAGAAGCCTTGCAAGGGAGGCAGGCGCTTAATTCTGAAAGCTGAAAGCTGAAAGGTTTCGAAATTTTGTAGTTAATCGCCAAGCGAGGATTGATTGGAATCCAGCCACCGACCGCTGAGGCGGGCGCTTTGTCTGCACCAACCATTTTGGTAGTGGGGAGTGTCTAGGTAAGCGCCGCCTGTCGATCTGAAACGGGCCGTAGGAGTGTGCACCTAGAACCCATCGGATTCCCGCAGTGGCAGTGGCTGACTTCAAGGTTCTCTTCGCGCGCGTTTGCTGATGCAAGGTCTACCTGGTCAACTCACGCTATAGTGTTTCAATCTGAAGGGGGGGGGGGGAGGGTTCCTGAAGAAGATAAAAATAGGTGTTGAGGGTGGGTGGTCTGGGAGCCGTGGAAGGATATAAAGAGGTGAACTGGCGAGGTGAAGGGGATTGTTCAGCAAGCAAGCCCAGCAACGTTCTTTCACTCATTGTTTCTTCTGTGTTCTGTTCTGTCAGTCATTGACATTCTTCTCTACATAAGCTTGAGTCTGCGTATTGATACTGATTAACACTCCGTTCTGTTGACACTTCTTAACACTTCATTCTGTGGTGTACCTACCTCTTGAGACTATCCTTCTGCATATATCAGACATATACCCAAGGCAGCGCCCTTCCTTCCTTCTTTCTTTCCAAGTGACTTTCTCCTTCTCGTCTACATAGATCTGCTTCAGCATATACACATACATACAGATCTAGATCCCAAGATATCAAAGTTGTCCTGCGCCGGCGCATACAACACCGCATCACACACGACCACAACAACAGCAACAACCATAATCACCCACACGCAGCAACCCAAAAACCCCCAAATCGTCCACCAAGAGACGAGACCTCCAGAAATGTGGTTTCTCCTCCTCCGCCTCTTCAAGTTCGGCTTCAAAGCCCACAAAACCCACAAGGCCAAAAAGAACGGCACCTACGACCCTTCCTCCTCTGCGGGGGGATTCCCCATGTCCACATCCAACAAAACCGGCACCACCACCACCATCTCCGCCACCACGAACAACCTCCCTCCTCACCTCCGCCGCAGCAAGCCAAAACACTACCTCAACCTCTTCCTGCACGTCCTCCAACTCGCCTTCGGGCTCACGACCTTAGCCCTCTACGCGCACCACATCCACACCATCCACGACTCGTCCCCAAAGGCCACAGCCGGCGCGAAATGGGTGTACGCGATCGTGACTGCATTGCTGGGCTGCGGCACCGCGATAGCGTACATCGTGCTGATGCAGTACATTCTGAAGACGAGAGTGCCCGTTGCGCGGCGGGAGAGCTGGCAGCTGCCCATGTTTGTGTGGGAGGTGGTGCTGTGTGTGGTGTGGTTGACGCTGTTTGGGATCTTTGGGTCGGAGTATCTGGGCAGCAAGTCGGCGACGGAGAGTGGGGAGACGAGGCGCATGAGGCATGCGGTTTGGGTGGATTTGGTGAATTTGGGGCTCTGGGTGGCTTCAGCGGGGTGGACCGGGGTGAGGTGGTGGGGGAATCAGAGAAGAACTACTGGAGAGGGGGAGGGGGTGGAA
>WOUI01000620.1:0-12979 GCA_012184565.1 Aspergillus floridensis | reverse complement strand
ATAAGGGGGGGGAGGGGGGGAAAAACCGGAAAAAACCGCCCCCGGGGGTTTTGGCGGGGGCGCCCCCCAGTGGGGGGCGGGGGGGGGGAGGTTTGGGTGGGTAAATCGACAGATCCTAAGAGTGGTCTGATATACTCGTACACAGTAGCATTATCGGGCGAACTGGGCTGTAGTTTGGTTTGGATTGGACTGGTGAGTGAGTGAGCAGCGGCAGGCTTACTCATCCTCGAGGTCCATAGATTCAAATCCCGAAGCGTGGGTGTTTCGGGATTTGCTTCCATTGACAGACGATCCCCCAAGAGTGGCGCGCAGCAAGTGCATGGATTAGTCAAATAGTCAATTGGCACCGGGCGAAAAAAAGTACTGTTGCTTTTCCCCAATTTGTGCATTGTTAACATAACTCGGAGAATTGAAGCACGCTTTCTGGTTCTTTCACTACTAAGTTGGTGTAGAATTCGTGAATCGAAGTGCTTTTGTTTCTACTTTCCAATATTCCTTTTTCATTCGATCGATCGACCGACGGCATTTTAAGTTGGACCAAGCTCCTTCCTGTTCCGGTAAGCTGCATTGACCGTCTGGAATGACCAGTCTGATGTCACGTGAGGATCTGTTGTCTTGCACATTCAATCCGATCATTATTGCGGGTCGGGTCGAGGCTCTGGAATGCAATGCAGTCAGTCTCTGGGCATTCTCGCATAGCCGATGGCATGAACCAGCATCTACCAGAAAAGAGGCGATTGCTTGTTGACTGCCGGCCAACCTGCAATCCGATCGCAGCCAGTCTCCGCGAAAATCCCGAGGATTAACCTATGCCGAATGGGGGTGGTGGATCTAGACTCGGTCGATCGACACACACTGAGCAGAATATCTAAACAAAAGTACTGCAGCACAAGGGCCTTATCAATCACAGAAGCTGCAAAGTCCCGCCGGCCGTCGCCACCATCCTAGGAGGTGTTGTACATGTAAAAGTGTCCGGAACGGTAGGTCCAGGCGTTGACTATCGAGTACTAGAGTTAGCCGGTTAGGTCAGAACGCATTCTAAAACCAAAATTTATTGCACTATATAGCCAGGGCTGCAACCAGATATAACTGGTCTAATGCAAGCTCCCCTATAGATCAGTTTCAGGACGGCGGCAGCGAATGTATTCTTATCCCTGATATCCGCTTTACGGAGAACCAAACGCTGTCAGGGACCCGCACGGGGAGCTTGTGCCCCTTTAGCTGCTGGTCGATCAACCACATCCCCACCACAAACTCTTCGCGGGTCAATAGTCCATTCTTTTGATGATCAACCAGCTCCCAGATCTGCTCTAAGACATGCGATGGAAGCTCGCTGCGAGACCAGATGTCGCGGACCACAAGGTTAACTACCATCTCGGACGCGTCGGGAGGCAACGAGCCGGGTGGGACTTGCGACGGCAAAGGCACAAGCAATCCTTTGTTTGCCGCCCAGACTCCTTCGTACTTCTTCCGGTCTTTCTCACTGACCTCACTCCGCCAACGCTTTCGGTCACCTTCGTGATGTTTGTGGGGGTGCTTGCGTATTATGTGTTTATGCTGGCGATACCCCTCGTCTTCATCCGAACTGCTGGGATGTCGAAGCGTCTGCCGTAGCACAGTAGAAGGACTGGACGATTGCGGGTGATCATGTTTCTTAGTGTGGCCCAGATGCACTATTGAACGTGACCGGGGCCGACGCCGGGGTGGTGGAGGTGGAGCGGTTCTCTTCTCCTGTGAAGCTCGGGTGGATGCTAATGAGGATGCTACAATTGCATCTGACAGTACGCCTTCAGAGGTACTATCAAGTAGGCTCGGAGTACTGTTTGTCACTGATTTCGCATACATAGAAGTCGAGGCTGGACTGGAGGGTCGCGGTCGGCCATCACTACTGCTCAGAAGAGCTCGATGACCTGCCAGGTCTATTTTCGATGATGATGGTGTTTCGCTCGGTCGCGGGGGCAATGATGGTGGGTTTTCGTCGGTCCGGTTAGGATCTCCCGAAGGAAGTGCTGGATGCGGTCTGGGAAGGTTCCTCGGTTTCTCTGATGCCTGAATGGTATTGATACTAGTAGGATTCAAGCAAGGTTTTCGAGGCACTGGTGGTGGTCGAGATTTAGCCGCAGCCAGCTGCGCAAAGTCCGATAGAGCAGAACCCGGCCTGACGGGTTTCCGCTCGATTTGCTTGTCTCCGAGTCGAGGGTCCTGCTCGTCTTTTAAGATTTTCTCCAACGAAGCCTTACTCGCAGCTGTGGCCCACACAGGCTTCGGTGCTAGGAGCTGTGGTTTTTCGCGCTCTCCGCCAGGCCTTATTGGAAGGTCAACACTGGCGCTGCTGCTGCTGCGTGGAGTAGGAGCTGGTTTCTTGCTAGGCGTGGATCTCCCCGCCGCAAGCTGGGCAGCGATCTGCTGCGGGGTACGTGGTCTCAAGTCCCCTATGTCTCCCGGGACTCTGAGGGGAGCGTCCCTGGAGGCGGAAGGTTGCCCGTAAGCACTGAACTTGCCAATCTTGTCCTTGACTGAACCGATCTCAGGTGGCTCTGGAGATTGATTGCTGCGAAGAGAGGCTAAATCTGAGGCATAAGAGTTCATGTTGAACGGTCCCCTTTGGGCGCCAGGTTGGTGACTGGCAAGAGGGGGATGTCTGGTTGCAGACCTAGTTGCATTAAAAGCTGCTGTCGCTCCTTGAAGAGCTGTCACCGTGCTGCTCGCGCTGCTCGCTTGGCTGGGGGACACATGGGGAGACAGCCGGCGGTCCAGAGCGGGTGTCGAACTCGCCATTCATGTCTAGGCAGGAATGCCCGTTCCAAGGTTTCGCGCGGGTGGGGGGAGAGTCAGGACCACCGTTCCTCTCGAGTTGGTTAGGTTGGTAGGATCCTCTCTCTCTCACAACAACGTCATTCGAGCAACGGAGAGAGGTGAATAGTACGGAGTAGATCGATTGATAGAGGTAGGGGGGTGATCGTAGTAGGGCGCTAGACTCAGACTGGAAAGCTTCTTCCATCTTAGGGGAATTTGGCTGTAGCGTTGCTGAGCTAATCCAAGACAGCGTCCGTGCGTTGCCCAGCCCAGGGCAAAATAATGCGCTTCCCAGTTAGGAGCAGCAAAAGTCATTCTGACTTAAAGTTATATCCAACTATGTACAGCACTCCTAAATAGTGTGATGCTAGTGCTGTGAGCTATCGTGTATTCGGATTTAAGCTCTGTTCAATAGCTATCTGTCCAGATCTGAGGGTCTTTGTTCAAAGAAAGTACACTGTTAATCTCCAATACGGCTAGCAACATCAAGGATTGACTTGGCAAAACTGGAGCAGTACGGAGTAGTTATTGCTCATTCGTGTAGTTACACCGTAGCCGTTCTAGGCAGGATTTACACATAGCTCAACGCCTGGTCTGACTTTGCAGTGGCTATGTGCTATACACATGATGATGTGTGTCGCAAGAAGGGCACCTCCTAACAACAGTCAAGTGTCAGCATCTGCAGTCTCTGCATTCTCTCTCGGCTATTTTTGCGAATACCCGTCGAGACAACTGACTGAGGAATACTGAAGCCTTCCACACCACATATTCTTCTGTATCATACGTTCCATTGACAGCAACTGACAGCACAGGGGGAAGAGCGTCACAACAAATGCAGCAACCAATTTGACCTCATACTTATCGCAAGTTACACACACTGTGGTAACTGGGTACTCCAGCATTTGGGGCACATGCGGATATTTAACCGACGACTGGCGGAAAAATCGACCGAACCGAGGCCCCAAAGATGCAAGGCTAATCCGCCTGCGCCAATGCGAGCATGCGAGCATGCGGAGGCTGGGGCGACTCGTGGGCCCCAGAGACCCCCAAAAGCGCCGCTAAACGGTTAGGCTCGATTTAGGACCGTTCATTTCCCCGCTTCCTCGAAAAGCTGCAAAGGATGAGACGACGTGACTTGGTCCGGGGCAGTGGCAGTCCCTGAACTTTCCTGCTGCACTCCTATTGTTCGATCATTACTTTCCCCCAGCAGCTCTTTGCTTTCTTTCTTTCTTTCTTTCTTTCTTTCTTTTTTTTTTTTTTTTTGTTTTTCCCATTCCTCGTCATTTTTCGTGGGGTACTATCTCCTCCGATCAGATGCAACCAGGGTGTTACCACATGGCACAATGGGTTTAGTTTGCTGTTTGTCTGGTGATGATCCTCGCTTCTCAACTCCGTAACCTGTCTGCATCGCCGATTTATCTGCTGCCATGCACGACTTGCTCGGATCGTGTTTGAATCAAAACTCGTCTATGCGACGCCATGTCCTCGGTGAAGAGCGACGCTGGGCAAGGTGCGATGGATTCTCCTTTCGAACCTGATATGATTGAGTCCACTAATTGAGCTCTGGCTCTGCAGAAGCTCTGATCCACCATGAATCTGAGGAGGCAGCAGCAAAGGATGAAGGTGACTCCTACGATCAAGAAATGCAACAGGGCTCCACAGCGAGCCCGACGAAGTGCTCAATATGCCAGAGTACCTTTCGACGACCGGAGCATTTGAAGCGCCATTTCCGCAGTCATACAAAAGAGAAGCCATTTGAATGCGCGCAGTGTGGTCGACATTTCTCGAGAACGTATGTCTATTGCCTTCTTATCTTGCATTCTTAGATGCACTCTTATTCTCATTCGTCGCCTTCGTCCTTAGCGGGGACTAACACGGGCCTTGGTTAGAGATACATTGCACCGGCATGAGCTCAGCCACCACAACGCTGGAATTGAAGGTGGAAAGGATCGCACCCATCGTATCACAGTAAAGACGTTCCGGGCGTGCTTCAAATGCGCACTTGCACGAGTGCGATGCAGCGGCGGGACGCCATGTGCGCGCTGCGAGAACCGATCTCTCGAATGTCTGTACCCAACTGAGAGACGTTCGAAAGCTAAAGCCCGAAAAGAAGCAGCGCAGTCAGGCTTGGTCCCAGACGAAGAGTTCAACGGGCAGTCTTCTTTTGCTATAACATCGACACTTGCTGAAGGTTCTGCTGCACGTTCCCCGCACAGCGGGGACACGTCCCTTGCAAAGACTCTCCATTACCGAATGACACAGTTCCAGCTTCAATTGCCAGGGCCCGGCCTCCTTAACAGGGATGACCAATCGCCGTCCGTAGATCCGGTTGCTTCATATCAAGACGAGGCCCCAGAGAAAATATTGAACGGCTCTCATAACAGCGGGCAAGAGGTCAATGCGATCGAACAGTCAACTCGGCCCAACTTGATCTCTTCCAGAGGGAAATTTGATATGACCCAAGTCACGCCGCGTGGACCTACTGGCGACAGTTCCGACCAAGCAAGATCACGCAGGTCTTTATCTGCTATCCAGGGCATACATTTATTAAATCAGACAACCGAGCCCATGAGCTCAGCGAGCGTCTCACTTCCAGTTTCAGCCAGTCATGGCAATGACGCGAGCATGCCAGCAATAGCACAACAGGGAGAGCTCGGATCATTAGGGCCGTTCTTGGACACGATGAACTGGCTTCCTGGGGAGGGGCCCTATGATTCATTCATCGAGCGCACTCCTACAGCGAACCACGCGGGACATGAAGCCCGTGATGGGTTCATGAACTATGCAACATGGTATCCGCCGGTGATCCATCCGACTAATGGCAGTCAGGAAAATATTTTCAAATCTCCATTAGGACACACTTCACTAGTCAGTGACGAGAACAGCCCGAACAACTCGGGTCGTTCAACGTTCTCCAGCGCCACGAAACGACCGGCAGACCTACTAGAGGACACAGCTCAACCTCGGCTGTCAAAACCCAGACGGCACCAAGATGTCTGGTCAGATTTCTCCGCAATGTCCCCTGGTGGCTTCATTTCTCGGGGCAGAGAAAATGTGCCCCGTCGATTTATGTTCCCTATGATCGAAGACACCGCCATGCACGATATCCAAATTGGTCCAAGTCTTCTGATTGGGATATCCACCTACGAGAGGATTCACAAAGCTTTCGTTCAGTTGTGTTGCGCCGAGAGTGTCCTTTTCTCGCGATTTGAGTCCGAGTATTTGCCAAGTGCAACTGTACTTTCCGAATTTGTCCACCTGTACTTTCACCACTTCCAACCCGTCTATCCTATGTTTCACCTTCCTACATTTAGTACAAACACATGTCACTGGATAGTGACATTGGCGTTGGCGGCAATAGGTAGCCACTATGCTAGGCTCCACGATTCAGACGAATGTGTTTCTGCGCTCCATGAGGTTCTTCGTCGAGCTATCATGGTTGAGGTGAGGATTTCGTGCTCTTAAGGTCTGCCTGCAACTAATCAGAGATCAATAGAAGGAAAAGTCCTACCAAGACCAGGCACCACTTTGGCTCATCCAAGCAAAACTTCTCAATTGCATTGGATTGCTCTATAACAGTGATGAAAGGGCTAGAGTCTCTGCGCTCGAACGTTTCGGTGATTTGACCAGTCAGTTGAATCGCACCAAGCTCTTGAAATCTTCCCGACAATTGAAATCAGTATCGCATGACAAGCCACCAGAGCAGAACTGGCTGGTCTGGGTTGAGGACGAGGTCAGACGACGGACGGCCTACTTAGTATGGGTATAATGCCTAGACAGTATCAACTTGCCTGGAACTTGCTAACAGTTGCCATAGCTTGTGGACTGTACAATAGCTTATCACTTCGATCGACAGCCATCCTTTTCGCTTGAGGACGCGCAAGCGGCGCTTCCTGCTCACGAGAGTCTCTGGCAAGCAGAGTCAGCTCATGCTTGGCAAGGAATTTTTGAACAAAGCCCAGGTATAACAGCCATTTGTGCAGTACGATCTCAGTGTCTAACATGTCTTAGGCCAACTCGAGCTTTCCCTATACGATGCAGTATTGATTATGTACATTGAAAAGAGACTAGTACCCGAGCTTGGGGAGTTGGGCCATATCCTGCTGATCCATGCTCTCTACCAACGCATGTGGGAAGTCGGCGATTACTTTCGCCGACCATTGTCGTTCTGGAACCCGACCGCTAAGAAACAGTCTCGGCAAACGGCGATCCCTTCGGGCTCTGTCTGGCTTCCCGGGATTCCCTCGTACTCGAAATGGCGCAACAGTGCATGCGACTCTCTGGACATACTCCACTGGGCTGCCAACAGCACGGTCCCTACAGCGGCGGATCTCCGCAACCCAACGATACAGCATCTTCACTCGGCTCGGATAATTCTACTTGCACCCTTCCGCGAGATTCGATCGCTAGCCCACTCGCTCGTGACGGAAAAAGTTCGCTGGAGCGAGCGTCAACAGAGCCTGGAATGGCACTACATACTACGATGGGTCAAACATGACCAATACAAGGCCCGTCTCACGATCATCCATGCCGGCGCAACCCTGTTACATGCGCGGGGGAACACCAGCCATGCGTTCCACGAGCCGGTCGCTGTGTTCCTGGCGACACTGGTGCTGTGGGCGTATGGCTCATGCTGTGCTCAACTAGCCGACCGGGTACGACCTGCTATCGGCAAGGATACCGTTATACACCTTGATCAGCCTTGCGATGACCAGCTGGTCCAGATCTTTGTGAGGGAAGGACAAGCCATCCAGGGAGTGCTGACGGGGGTGGGTGATATCTGCGCGCCGCAGGGCCCTGCTGGTGTTCTGCGGGCCGGTAGTGAGACGTTTGTCGACCTGATGTCGTGGGGCATATCCCGGAAACTTAAGTCTATTCTATCCAGACTGGCCGATCTAGTCTCGCAAGTCTGAGCTCTGCTATTGTGCATTGGTGTGCATGGCCACCAAAGCTGCATTTATACACATACACATACAAACGCAAACCGACACATGCACATTTCACTTCACATATTGATAGATAAACTCAATAGATGATGTAGTATGAGTAACAGAGAATAAATTAAACTACACAATCTACGCAAGCAATGACCTCCTGCACAGTAAGTTAGAAGTTATCCACGGTCCACAGTTTAGGCAGTGATGTCACGTCACATGCTGTGGTGGTGTTATCTTATCGGGAGCTGCCGCCTAAAAATGCAGGCCGGGGTTTTTATCTACTACGTGCAGCCTACACCCTCACCGTTGTTTCTTTCTTGCTTGATTTCCGAACATGCTTCTTTGCTATCGGACATCCCTCACCTTCAGCCAGTGCAGCCGACTGCAATATTTGCAAGATGGATTCCGCTGAGAATATGGAGGTAGAAGGCAGCAGCACGCTTAATCCACCGGCGGGGACGGAGCATGCGCATGAAGACATGGATCTAGATGAGAAGTGAGTTCAAGAAATTGAACCAAAAAGAACATCAGCCCCAACCAGTTCACTCTATTGATTCTTCACAATCCGCTGCTTAATCTGCTCTGTCGCCTCAGAGCCCCTCCTCCCCAGGCTTCAGACACTAACCACGAGACTCAAAACAAACAACAGTTACCCCAACCGCCCGCACAACCACTCCGCGACACCTCCATTCCACACCCTTTTCGAAACCCTGTTCAACCCCCTCAGCGCCATCAAAAGACAACCCACCTCTACCACCACCGCCCAACGCGCCCCCGCCGCCCGCCGCAAACTCGGCCCGCACGGGCAAGGCGCCTCCACCAGCCTGAACCCCGCCGAGCGGCGCCGCGACGTGATCGAGCGCTTCATCTCCCACTGGCGCCAAACCGTCGGCGACGACATCTACCCGGCCTTCCGACTGATCCTGCCGGACAAGGACCGCGACCGGGCCATGTACGGGCTGAAGGAGAAGGCCATCGGCAAGATGCTGGTCAAGATCTTGAAAATCGACAAGAACTCGGAGGACGCGGTGGGCCTGCTGAACTGGAAGCTGCCGGGGTACGGGAACGAGGCCCGCGGGGGGTTCCTGGCGGGCGACTTCGCGCGGCGGTGCTACGACGTCGTCTCCAAGCGGCCGATGCGCACGGAGGTCGGCAGCATGTCGATTGCGGAGGTGAATGAGCGGCTGGACCGGCTGTCAGCCGCTGGGCGCGAGGGCGAGCAGATCGCGATTCTGGGGGAGTTCTATCGGCGCATGAATCCTGAGGAGTTGCTGTGGTTGATTCGCATTATTCTCCGGCAGATGAAGGTGGGCGCGTCGGAGCGGACGTTGTTCGATGTCTGGCACCCCGATGCGGAGGGGCTGTATTCGATTTCGAGTAGTTTGCGGCGCGTATGTTGGGAGTTGCATGATCCCAATGTCCGGTTGGAGGATGAGCGCAGGGGCATTGCGCTGATGCAGTGCTTTCAGCCGCAGTTGGCGCAGTTTCAGGTGCAGAGTTTGGAGAAGATGGTTGCGAAGATGCGCGGGTTTGTGGACAATAAGGATGATGAAAAGGGCGAGTTTTGGATTGAGGAGAAGTTGGATGGCGAGCGCATGCAGTTGCATGTGGGCCCGGATGAGGAGGTGGATGGCGGCAGACGGTTTCGATTCTGGTCGCGCAAGGCCAAGGATTATACTTATCTGTATGGGAATGGACTGTTCGATGAGAACGGCGCGCTGACGAGGCACCTGGCGGATGCGTTTGCCGACGGGGTCGAGAGCGTGATCCTGGACGGCGAGATGATCGCCTGGAACCCCGAGCAGGATGCCCCGGAGCCGTTTGGGACCCTCAAGTCGGCGGCCATCGCCGAGCAGCGCAACCCCTTCGCCAATGGCTCGCGGCCGCTGTTTCGGATCTTTGATATTCTGTATCTGAATGGCCATGACCTGACGCGGTACACGCTGCGGGACCGCAGAAACGCGCTGCAGAAGAGCATCAGGGACGTCCATCGCCGGTTCGAGGTTCATCCTTACGAAGAGGCCACCAGCACCGCGGAGGTCGAGGCCTCGCTGCGTCGGGTCGTCGCCGAAGCCTCGGAGGGCCTGGTGTTGAAGAACCCGCGCTCCCCGTACCGGCTGAACGAGCGCCATGACGACTGGATGAAGGTGAAGCCGGAGTACATGACCGAGTTCGGGGAGTCGCTGGATCTCGTCGTCATCGGGGGCTACTACGGCAGCGGCCATCGCGGCGGCGCCCTCTCCAGCTTCCTGTGCGGATTGCGGGTGGACGACTCGGCGGCGGCGACAGCTGCGCCGTCGTCGTCACAGCACCATGCCGCCGAGCCGTCCAAGTGCTACTCGTTCTGCAAGGTAGGCGGCGGGTTCACCGCGGCGGACTACGCGAACATCCGCCACCATACGGACGGCAAGTGGAAGGAGTGGAACCCGAAGAAGCCGCCACTGGCGTACATCGAGCTGGCGGGCGCGGGCAACGCGCAGCACGAGCGGCCGGATATGTGGATCAAGCCCGAGGACTCGGTGGTGCTCTGTGTCAAGGCCGCCTCGGTCTCGGTCAGCGACCAGTTCCGCATGGGCCTGACGCTGCGCTTCCCACGGTTCAAGCGGCTGCGCGGCGACAAGGATTGGACGAGTGCGCTGTCGGTGCAGGAGTTCCTGGACCTCAAGTCCAACGTGGAGCAGGAGCAGAAGGAGAAGGCGTTCAATGTGGAGAACTTCCGCAAGAAGCGGCAGAAGAAGTCCACCAAGAAACCCTTGGCGATTGCTGGGTATGATGCGAGGGCGGAGGTCAAGTCGGCCGGTCCGTCGGGGCATATCTTTGACGGGCTGAACTTTTGTATGTGTTTCGTCCCGGACGAGTCCTAGTGCGAGTTCGTTTGCAATACTGACGCTGGTGTTTAGTTGTCATGACCGACTCCACCACCCCAGTCAAGAAGACCAAGGCGGAATTGGAACAGCTGGTGAAGAGCAATGGCGGCAAGTTCTACCAGACGAACACGGCGGCTCCTGATATGATCTGCGTGGCGGATAGAAGTAAGCTTTTTTTTGTTGGAGGGCAAGTTCAGGTCGACTGACAGGAACAGGAACGGTCAAGGCGGCTTCGTTGCAGAAGACGGGCGAGGTGGATATCATTCGCCCGTCCTGGATCCTGGACTGTATTCGACAGAGTGAGATTGACGCCGGTCTTGCGGATCTACTTCTTCCTACGGAGCCAAGGTAAGTTTTCTTTTGTGGTTGAAAGGCCAGTGGCTGATATAGCAGGCATATGTTCTATACTACACCCGAGAAGGAGGCGGAGGTGGCTGCGAGCGTGGACCGCTTCAACGACAGCTATGCACGGAACACCACGCTGGAGGAGCTGAGCGAGGTCACTGCACCTGATGTCCACTTCCTTTTTTCGTCTCCACTGATTATGTCCGTAGATATTGAAGAAGATGGAGACGGATGCCACGCCCCGCAACTCCAAAGCCCGCGACAAACTCAAGGAACATCTCTACGACAAGATCAACTCCGGATGGCCACTTCCGTGCGGCTGGCTTTTCGACGGGCTGGTGTTTTACTTCCCCCAGTTGGCACACCAAAGCACGACGAGGAATGTTAACCGGAACTATAGCCCCGACGATGACTTCGGGGAGGTGGACAACCTCCAATCCCACCACCCCCTCCAGCTGACCAGAAACACGGCGCGGTTCGCAGGGGCTCGAGTGGTCGACACCGCCCAGGACCCGGCCATCACCCATGTCATCCTCCAGCCGACGGATCTGCCAGTAGCTGAGTATAGGTCTTTACGAGAGCCGTGGGCGGCGGCGCAGCGGATCCCTCATTTCGTGACTACGGGCTGGGTGGAGGAGAGCTGGAGGCAGCAGACGCTTTTGGATGAGGAGAGTAAGTCCCCCTCGCTCCCCTCCCCTGGTCTTCTCTTTTCTTTGCTTTGAAATCAGAAAACATAAGCATGGGCTGATTGCTGGCAGAATTCCAACCTCCAAAGCAGGGAAAGGGAAATTGAAAGGAAAGACAGGCGTAACGTCGGGTAGACGCGCATTGCGCAGGATGATGTCTCACGCTCTTGAAGTTTCACGGCGTAGGCTGGTTGGTATGGGGCCGAGCTGATATATCAATCATTCAGCATTGGTTCGTTTTTTAGGGGCAGGGGGCTGGGGTTTAGTTTTATTAGGTGGTTACGAGGTGTACGGGATGTGCTCAGGGATGGATGGGGTGGGGCGCTTATCTCTGTGCTTCGCTCTCTGAGTCACCGTGCGTCTTTTCTTGGTATGTGAGATGGGTCAGGTATTAATGTTTATATAGTAGCTAGTTGGTTGGTTGGTTGCCTTGCAGGTCATGTGTATATCAGTTTATACATCAACCGGAGCACCAATGATCGCCCGGGGGTTTTTGAAAAGGCTTATCTCTGACCAGTCCGGTGCTGTGCAGGGACAGATGTTACACCGATCCTGGATGACAGCTGGGCTGCGGGCAGCTTGGGTTCATGCCATTGATTTATTTGATTTATCCTTGGCGGAAACATTTGGGGTATGGAGCATACCTCACTCAGCACTGCGGTAGCAACCATGCTGATCGACGTACTGCATGGATGAAATGACCCCTTGATCCTCTCAACCCAGACAACAGCATTACCGACTACACTGCACTGCACCAGGCCCAGGCCGGGCTTCAAGGTTACAGGTCTCTCCTTCCTGATCCAACCATTGATAGAGTAAACCTGTGATATCGATTCATCCGAAACAGGCAACCAAACTGCCCCGGAGGGAAGGCTCGGAACACGGGCAGGCTCTTGAACCACACGCCATGCCATCCCGATTGGCCAGAGATAAGCACCCCCGATCACAAGAACAAGAGCACAAGAACAGGAAGATCATGAAGTGACTTGGAACTTAACTTAACCTACACAGCCTTGAACCCAGATAGCGTCCCCCTTGTACCTCTGCAGAGATGTGGAAATGTACGGGCTTTTGAAAATTACGCTGTTCGGACCGCTAGGTTTGGTGCGGTGTCTGATTGCTCCACCTCACCTGAACTTACCACAGAATACATTCGCATGCCGGGTACAGTAGAGTAGGAAGGGAGGCAAAAAGATGACGGTGTCATTATCTTGACGATCGGAAGTTCAGTCATGTGTGTGATGTGCTAACTAGTTAGTTAACTTAGTTACTGGGTAGCTGGCTAGTAAGCGAGCTGGAGCTGGAGCTGGGAGCTGAGCTCTGAGGGCTGAGGGGGGAAGGGGGGAGG
>WOUI01000619.1:0-13026 GCA_012184565.1 Aspergillus floridensis | reverse complement strand
CAACTCCAGCTTCTACTTTCCTTGCCCCCCGCTTATCGGCAGCTTATCTTTCTTTCCCCACATTATTTCTCGTTCTTAACCTGGAATTTCCCCCCCCCCCCCCGGTGGTGGTCCATCTGCGTCGAGTCCCCAGTCGACAGCTCTCGCCCTCTGTCTTGTACCCACGGGGTGATTCTTGGCTACTGTCCGCCTCGCCATTCTGTCGCCGTGAAGGGGCGCTGCGACTATATTAGGTAGACAGACAAGAACCCGCTGCCCGCCGCTGTCAACCATGCATTTGGTACCAAAGGAGGTCTGTGCCCATCTCACCTCCTCCCAAAGTCTATACCCAAGCTGACCAGTATCGCGCCTCTCTAGCTTGACAAGCTCGTCATCTCCCAATTGGGATTCCTGGCCCAGCGCCGTCTCGCACGTGGTGTGCGACTCAACCATGCGGAAGCTTCGGTACGTTGCGAAAAAAAACAAAAAATTCCCTCGTGCAGAGTTGACCCTCGATCGACGAGGAGCAGCGGCTAACAGCATACCTTTAGGCCTTGATTTCATCCAACCTGCAGGAGGTAACTCATTCTCTTGAGGCTTGCTACCTTTCCCGTGACTTACCCTCATGCTTGCGTAGTTGATCCGTGATGGAGAGTATTCCGTGGCCGATCTCATGTCCATCGGCAAGACAATGCTGGGTCGCCGGCACGTCCTCCCCTCGGTTGTCTCGACCCTGGTCGAACTGCAAGTCGAGGGAACTTTCCCGACGGGCACCTATCTCGTGACCGTGCATCACCCGATCAGCAGTGATGACGGGGACCTGGAAAAGGCGCTCTACGGAAGCTTCCTCCCCATCCCGCCGGCCGACGCGTTTCCGGACCCGGACCCCGCCGACTACACGCCCGAAAACATGCCCGGAGCCATTGTGCCGGTCCCGAACAGCCGCATCGCGCTCAATGAAGGAAGGAGGCGCATTAAGCTCAAGGTTATGAGCAAAGGTGACCGGCCCATCCAGGTCGGCTCCCACTATCATTTCATCGAAACGAACCCGCAGCTGCACTTTGACCGCCTCCGTTCGTATGGATACCGGCTGGACATCCCCGCCGGCACGTCCGTTCGGTTCGAGCCGGGTGACACCAAGGTCGTCACGCTCGTGGAGATCGGGGGCCACCGGATCATTCGGGGAGGAAACTGCTTGGCTTCCGGCAAGGTGGATCTCAGCCGGGCTGAAGAGATTATGATGCGCTTGCAGGCAGATGGATTCGCTCATGTCTCCGAACCCACTGCGGACGCCGCGCTTGTGACGCCCTTCTCCATGGAGCGGGAGGTGTATGTGCGCATGTTCGGCCCCACGACCGGAGATTTGGTGCGTTTGGGGTTGACCAACCTCTGGGTACGTGTTGAGAAGGATTACACGACTTATGGAGACGAGTGCACGTTCGGTGGTGGCAAGGTTATTCGGGATGGGATGGGCCAGTCTTCGGAAAAGTCCACCACGGAGTGTCTGGATACGGTTGTTACGAACGCGCTGATCATCGACTGGACTGGCATCTTCAAGGCCGATATTGGCATCAGGGAAGGGCTTATCGTTGGTATCGGCAAAGCTGGAAACCCGGACATCATGGACGGCGTTACGCCGGGTATGGTCATTGGCTCTTCGACGGATGTGATTGCTGGAGAGAACAAGATCGTGACGGCTGGTGGATTTGACACGCACATTCACTTCATCTGCCCTCAACAGGCGGACGAGGCACTGGCTTCTGGTATCACGACGTTCCTGGGTGGAGGTACGGGTCCCTCGACCGGATCCAATGCCACTACCTGCACCCCTGGACCCACGCACATGCGCCAAATGATCCAGGCGTGCGATCGCATCCCGATGAACATCGGTATCACGGGTAAGGGTAACGACTGCGGTGGCGTGAGCATTGAGGAACAGATCAAGGCGGGTGCTGCGGGATTGAAGCTTCACGAGGACTGGGGCTCCACGCCCGCTGCGATCGATAAATGTCTCGAGCTGTGCGATGAGTACGATGTGCAGTGCATGATTCACACCGACACACTGAACGAGTCCGGTTTCGTCGAGCAGACGATTGAAGCCTTCAAGAACCGCACGATCCACACCTACCACACGGAGGGAGCGGGTGGTGGCCACGCCCCCGACATCATCTCGGTGGTGGAGCACCCCAACGTCCTCCCCAGTAGCACCAACCCGACCCGCCCATTCACCATGAACACCCTGGACGAGCACCTCGACATGCTGATGGTGTGCCACCACCTGTCCAAGAACATCGCGGAGGACGTCGCCTTCGCGGAAAGCCGGATCCGCGCGGAGACGATTGCCGCCGAGGACGTCCTTCACGACCTCGGGGCCATCAGCATGATGTCCTCCGACTCGCAGGCCATGGGCCGCTGCGGCGAGGTGATCCTGCGGACGTGGAACACGGCGCACAAGAACAAGGCGCAGCGTGGGTTCCTACCCGAGGACGAGGGCACGGGGGCCGACAACTTCCGCGTCAAGCGCTACGTCAGCAAGTACACGATCAACCCGGCCATCGCGCAGGGGATGGCGCACATGATCGGCAGCATTGAGGTGGGCAAGATTGCGGACTTGGTACTGTGGTCGCCCAGCTCGTTCGGCACGAAGCCTGCGCAGGTGCTGAAGAGTGGAATGATCGTGATGTCGAAGATGGTAAGTCTTCCCTTTTCTTTTTGGTGGTCATCAAACAAACTGACAACAATCCTAGGGCGACCCCAACGCTTCCATCCCCACCGTGCAACCCGTGATCATGCGTCCTCAATTCGGCGTAAGTTTTTCTCATGATCTTCCTTGTTGCTTATGTGATAGCAAGCTAATAACCCCATCAGGCCATGGTCCCCAGCACCTCGATCATGTTCGTCTCGCAGGCCTCCATCGACGCCGGCGTCGTCCAGACCTACGGTCTCCAGAAGCGGATCGCGGCCGTCAAGAACTGCCGCAACATCGGCAAGGCGGACATGAAGTTCAACGACATCATGCCGAAGATGAAGGTCGATCCGGAGAGCTACCGCGTCGAAGCCGACGGAATGCTCTGTGACGCGGAACCGGCGGAGACTCTGCCACTGACGCAGGATTACTTTGTTTACTGATTAGTCCGGTTAGAGGAAAGATGAGGATGGTGATGATGGAGATGAAGAACGGGGGATCGTATTATACCTAGTAGTGTGACGAGTTTCCTTGATGATGCAGTGATACCTTTTGGGTTCTCTTCTTTGCTTGTCTTGCTTGTTTTTGTTGGTATACAGACTAGCCTTTCTTTTTTCATTCTTGTGTACAGACGTTTGGCCTGTTGGAGGGGGGAAGGGGCTGTTTACTTCTTTACCCGGTGGCCAGGTTTATAGGGAAGGGGATTGCTTGTGGGTGGCTTTTGATCGAGGAATTGTGTAGATGCCCGAAGTAGGAGGGGAAGGGAGGTAAGGTAGCTGGTGTAGGTAATGCCACCTACGACAGCCCATTACCCATTCACTTTGCTTCCCTTCCAATCTACTTAGGGTAATGACAACATCTGGTCACTTCACAAAGTGAATATATGTACATGTCCCAAAGCCAATCCCCCCAACTTAATGTATGCTACCTTCTAACCCAGCAATGGGAATAACATCCACAACAACACACTGACCTCCCAAGTGCACCACAACCTCCCTTCCCTTCCACCCTAACATCTTTAAAACACGCGTATCTAGAACCCCGAGAGCACCCCAGACCCCCTCCCCTTAGAAAAGTGGGTAAAGAAAGTACACTAAAGCTCCATCTCAGCCTCCGAATGATTATTCCCCGTCGACATCAGCGCCACGGCCGTCGCCCACGCCTCGTAGCTATCCGCCTGCGCGGCGCGGTAGGCGTCCTCGCGCCGGGTCCGGGTTTGGGTCTGCTTGCGTCGTTTGGGTTTGCGCGTTGGCTGGGTTGTGGTGGTGGTGGTGGTGGTGCTGGGTCCGTGGCGTTTGGTTGGGGGTTGTTGGTTGGCTTGGTCGTTCCTGGAGGTGTTGGGGGGGTTGGTGGTGGATGAGGTGGAGGGGGATGGGGATGGTGAAGGCGAGGGCGAGGGCGAGGGGGAGGTGAGGAGGTCGTCGATTAGGGCTTCTTCTTCTTCTTCTTCTTCCTCTGGGGAGGTGGGGTGGGCTTGGTTGTCAGAGACGGGGGTTGTTTGGAGTTCGGTATTGGGGTAGATGGGATCTGGGTTCTGGTGGTGTTCGGGGTCTTGCGGTTGGAGTTGGAGGTTAGTGGTTGTTGGTGGTGGTGGTGGTGAGGGTGTGGTGCCTGTGCCTGTGCCTGTGTCTGGGGAAGGGGGGATGGTTTGGTTGTCTTCAACTAAAGGGTCCCCGGAGGAAGGATTTGGCTGGGTTGATTGTGGGAGGTCGTGGTTGACTATCTCATCAGAGGCCTGCTCGTTGGTCGTCGGCCACGAGGATGGAAGGGAGCTCAGGTTGTAGGCTTCGCGTTGGGAGTCGGGCATGGTCTGGAGGAAGGTCCATGCTTGTCGGATTGTGTTGCGGTGGGTTTGGGCTGTTTGGGGTGTTGTGGGGGAGACGATGGGGAGGTGGGATGGCGTGGTGGTGGTGGTGGTGGTGGTATTTGAGTGGGGGAAAGGAGTGGGATTGTAGGTGGTTTCGTTGATAGTTGCGAAGGAGGAGGGGAGGTTGAGTTCGTCGGTGGAAGATGCTGAGGAGATGGTGGGATTTCTGTGAGGTGAACAAGGAGGTGGCAGTGAAGACGATGGCTTGCGTGCTTCGGACTGCTGAGTGTCGAGTGTCATGCCGGATGACTGTTGGCTTGATTGTGGGGTGACGGAGGGAGCTGCTTGCCTTGACCTGTTCCTTCGATGAACAAGTTCCTCATCGTTGGAAATCATGTCGCGCATCACCTGGTCGTGAGCAAAATCGGTACCTGAGCAGAGGTGGCCGAAGAGGTTCTGCATGGAGATATCTTCAGTCCAGGTCACTGGGTCGACGGTGCAGGGGTGGATGTCTTTTGGTTTGAACGCGGCAACAAGATCACACAGTTCCGAGTACGAGGAGTGTCGGGAGTAGGGGAAGCGCTGGCCTATTCGTTAATCAATACTAAAGCAGCGACATTGGGATCTTACGATGACTTTGGGAAGCACCTCGCCTTCCATAGGATGCTCGTCACCCGGCAATTGTGTTTCCTCAGCACGGCCACGGCCTAGCATCTTGACCAGCTTCTCCAGAGGCATCTCGTCTGCGTCCTTCAATCCGAAGCTGTCCAGTGGTAGCACCTTTCTTTTCGACTCGAAAGCCTCGATAAGGGCCTGTCGAGTATGCGATAGTGCCTCGGTGTCATGGATCCGCTCGAAACAAAGCTTCTCCAGCTGCTCCAAGGCAGACTTGTCGGGCAGCTCGAGCTCGTGGATCTGATACAGATCACCCCCTCCTCCCCCAGCCCCCAATTCGGGCATTTCGGAGCCGTCCTTGGTCCGATTGACCACCGGCATGATGTAAACGGTGCCCTTCGACCTCGCCACCGAACACTGCACGCCGGGCTCGCAGCTATGGATTCGAGCGCGCTCGTCCTCGCTTAGACAACCTGGAACGAAACGGTTTCCTAGTTCAAACCCACAGAGCGAGGGAACCTCGTTGATGCCCCCTTCCACCCGTGAGGAGGCAAGCGACCTATAAAGGTCCATCTGGTATCGATCGACGTGAACCTTGTGAGCTTAGCATCATACACAGTCCTCATATCCAGACAGGCAGAAGTACCTTGGACTGGAGCGCCGCAGAAAGAGCCATCCAGACTTCTTCGTACCCCATGGTCCATGCACGGAAGTAGAATGTCGTGCTCTCGGAATAGGTTTCGACCTTGCGCAGCAATTCGGCCAAACCTTCCGCTTTCGACGGGAATACCCGACAGATATGGGATGGACGGGCAAAGGTGGTGTCGAGGTAGATCTTGTCCAGCTGCTTGGTCCCTAAAGTGTAGGGGATCAAGATCGGGTGCCGGATGATGCTGTTGACCCACCAGGGTTCAGCTACATCGCAATGTCAGCAACCGAGGAGAGTATCCCATTTAGGGACGGACACACCTCGGATATCACCAGTGTACAAGATGGCATTCCCCTCGCCCTCGATCAGAAACATCACTGCACCGGTGCAATGATTCGCATCGAGGAGGGTGACCCTGATGGACAGCCGTGGGGTCAGGTCGATCTCTGTTGGCGTGTTTAATGGAATAGGCCTCTTCATCAAGCGAGTCAGCAGTCTAGGGCAGGATAGGGCTCGTCGAGCGAGAATACCAGCAGCTTGGACAGGTGCTTGTAGTGCAGTCTGCGCGATTCGAGAATGCCTTTACTGAAGTTCATCCGATGAGGATACTTTTCGATCCGTAGGAGTAGCTGACCATATCGTAAGCTACTGCGCCAATGGGATCTTCAAAGGTGTCTAGTTACCTCGCGTGTGGCTGCTGAGCAGTAGATGAAGGGCGCTCGGAAGGACTCGAGTCCCTGCAGGTGGTCACTATGCACATGGCTCAGGAAGCAGACCAGCGGAGGAGGTCGGTCTGGACTCTTGCGGAAGTAATCGACTAGTAATGACTCTCAGCATCAATATTACTCAAGAGAGAGAAAGTTGGTTGCAGGATGATTTACTTTGTATATAGGGATATTCTACTCGACATCAGATTTGCTCGCATTAATCCATTGCGTGGTGTACACCACCAACCTTGGACAATCCCATCAAAGGTAGACATGATCTTTCACTATCCTCCTAATAATCGGGAATTTTACCCTAGAGTATCATGAGCATTTTAGATGGATTAAGGGCGAGTTACTAGAGTCTGTGCTGTACAGAGACCAGGGAAAAGAGGAGAAAAGAAAAGGTCGAGAAAGAAAGAAGCAAGTATGACGGGTGGTAACGTGACTGGGCATTTTATGGATGGAGTAAGGAAAGAAAAGCACAGGCAAGTCCAACGTTGAATGCTGCACTCGACGCATAACTATTGCTTACTATTATTACTTCCTGCCTTACTTGAAGGCCAACTCGTTGGCTCTGCTGCAATAAACCTCATCAATACCGGCTCTTACTCCATACTTTAAGGCAATCCAGATCATCCAGATCATCCAGATCATACCGCCTTTTTGGCCCCGGGCCCCATTTTTACCCTTTCGGACATTGTCTGGGCCGTCGATTGTCTCAATCCATCCGCCAAACGGGAATAAGAAAGGAGATATTCTTCAAAGAGAGACTCACGAAAAGACAAAAAAAAAAAAAAAAAAAAAAAACAAAAGAAAAGGTCATGACGCTGGCCCAGAATCCTTCTCGATTCGAGTACCTACATGGACCCGGGCAGTCCAAGTGGTCTTGCAGTTGAACCGTTGAACCTCTGAGAGGCGAGTGGGCGAAGAGAGTGAGTGCCAGAACGGACCCGCCCGCCAACGCAGGGCTGGTGTGCCATGCCATGCCATGCCATGCCATCATCACCACCACCACCGACGTGAGGCGGCCAGAGTGTCTTACACAATTACGGTGATGGATCGACCTGTTGTCATCGATTCAGGTTGGCTACGAGTCCACAGTCCACGCAGTCGGTCTCCGATGCGATGCGCTGGTCATTTGCCTGCGTGGTTTCGTCGATCCCAGAGTCAGCCGACTGATTCAGAGTTGAACGGCCGATAAGTATAAAAAGGTCAACCCAGGTCACACAGGCGCTTTTCCTCGTGAATTTCTCTTCCTTTCCGTCGTCCTTCGATCACCAACAGACTTACTTCTCCTCTGCTTCTCCTCTGCTTCTCCTCACCCGAATCAGGGTAGCCTTAAATTAGACCGCATTCCACTAGAATGGGCCCGATTCCCCGTCGTTTTTGATCGACAAGCGGGACGGATTAGGCTTCTAGTTCTAACGGTACCTGAAGCCAAGGCGTCGGGTGGTACGTCACATTATTATTCGCCTCCAGGAAGAGTCGCTCCCTTTCCTTTTGGGAATATCTCCGATAGATCACAGAAGGGCAAAGGAAGGGAGGGTCGGAGAAGAGAATTGACTCCGTTCCTCATCAACCGGGCTCTCGGATCGCGTCTTCCATTGTTCTTCATTCATACCTCGACTACGCCTCGACTGCAACACCTCCAATCCACGTGTCTGGTAGGGATTCCATGCAACCATCCCGGAGAGACATGCCGGCTTGCATTGTTCTCCCTTATTAGAGACTGTATGAGTACGGAGTGTTGGCTGAAACCTTGACCAAGTCGGGCTTGTATCCACGCAGCTCCTGTCTCCTATTCTAGGCTTTCTAGCCCATCTTCGATCGCTCATTCCGACCACTACTATTGTTGATCGACAATCTCCGGCTACCCCCCTTCCGCAACCAGATACATCTCTGGTATCTTCCTCACCGTCTGAGCATTCCCCTTTCTCGCTCTCATTCTTTGTTCTCCTCATCTCCCCCCAGCATCCGTGCACTCTGTTACCCCATATCTGTCCTTAGGGTCACCTTTTTTTTTTTATACATTCTCCCCCCTCTCCCGCCCTTCACCGCATCTCTCCTTCACTACTTGCTTTGTACAACTTTGCGTACAACCCAATATTCGCCACTTATCCTCAGTTTTCGGCCTTGGCCGATTCGAATTCCATCAATCATCTTCAGTATGCACAAACCATCGCTGGCTCAAATCGTGCACAGCGCACTGTTCCCACGGCCGCGTGCGAGCGACCCGGCAACATTCTCAGCTCATATCACCCGTAACCTGGTCCCCGAAGTTCGCGTTGAAACTTCCACTTTCTATGGATCGCTCGACTGCATCGAAGCTCAATATCCGGGACTAGACTACTCACATGGCACTCACCGCATGAGGCTCAGCCGGTTTCCCTGGCACCGCAGACTGTTCAGGGCCTTCGATGAGTTGGGCCTGACAGAGGCGGAGATTTCGTCCCTCTGCCGCTGGGAGGGAACCAAGTCAGCTCGTGAGCGATATGAGATCGAGGAGGGCGTGAAGGTACGCGACACGACTGCAGATAGTATTCGACCTGCATCCCCTTCTCCTCTTCCGTCCGTCGAAGTGCACTACGAGGACGGCCCGGAACCCGCCAAAGAACCGGAACGCAGAGCAGAGATGCCGACCCCCGAAGTTCGCACCCCAAGCGACGTCATTGATGACCGCGGCATCGACTGTATCCTTGAAGAAACCGTCGAGGAAGATTACAGCGAGGATGAAATGGAAAGCTGCGGGGTGGAGCTGAACCATCGTCTACTGGCCGCAAGCGCTGCGCGCGAACAGGGTGCCAATGTACCACTGGACGAAGACTGGGAACAATGGTTGAAGGAAGCCGGGGAACGGGGAAGCTATACTGACGTGGTGAATGCAATTCGAATGGGTCAGCCCTTGGGATACCTATATGACATACCATCCTCGATGCCTCACATGGGTCGAGCAGGCATTCGCCCCTCCAGCTCGCTATCAGAGCCTTTCACACTACCATCGCCATCCACTTTGCTCGCTTCTCGACGAGCAGGAGGCCACGCACCCTCCCGAGCTGCTCGTTAGAAGAAGAGTAAGCCGCCAGAGGAAGAGATTCTGTTGTTGTTCTTTTGTTTTTCGGATTAGCGAATGGGCTTGGCTTTTCTGATCGATGCATTTTCAGCGCTCCGGTGGACAGGCGTCTTCAAGCGTGATAATTCTATTGACTGGTTGTTCATAGATCTCCTTGGTTTTTGTTCTTGATGTGAATCTGCCCCTCAACAATGTTTAATACCCCGACCAACCTGCTACTCATGTTGGGCATAGATACTTATTGGTTGTTGAGGATCATAGCTTAATTACAATATACACGATATTTGATAGACAGGAGGGTGACCCAAGTGACTCTGAGAAGTAATGTATGTATAGTGTACCGTAGTCCATCGGGCGGAAAGGTTCTCCGCGCCGCGCCTGAAGTTCCCCGCGACTCCCCGCGACTCCCAAAGTTCTCTTGCACCTCATCCTCCTTCTTTTCCCCAGCTCCTTACCAATGTTGTTTTTCGCCCACTTTGTCGGGATCCGCGCTCGTTGAGAGGCGCTTGGATCTCTATACAGGATGGGTTGAATTACTGTATAATCTTTGCTTCTTAGCCATTCCTAACTCCTCATCCTACCGGCCCCTGTTCGCCCCGCATCCACCGTCATCATGATTAAAGCCATCTTCTACAGCAAGTTCGACACCCAAGAGGGTAAGCTAGCCTTCAAAACTAAACTTGCTGGCAATGACTGATTTTGTCTAGGTCCTAAGGTTGTTCACCAAGTTCCAGACGGTGCGATCGTTCCCTCCGCCGCCGCGCCCTCGCAGCCCCCCATCCTGACCTTCTCCGACATCTCCTTCTTCGTGATCCCTCGGCAAGAACTTTGCGGAAACCTGATTCAGGTTTGCACCAATGGCTACCGTATCCTGGGCTACCCGATCTGTATGAAGTCGCTTCGTTATGACCGCAACGAGTTCATCTTCAACTTCTGTGTGGTGCTGGCGGAAGAGGAGGATTTCAGCACCTACAAGAGCGTTGTGCAGAAGCTCGCGGATCTGATGCACGGATTGGAGGAACAGAATGGATTCTTGTCCAGAGATCATTCGAAATCCGGCGAAGGCAAGGTATACAGCTTGTGCGAGACTTTGATGGAGGACTTGAACAACTACTGCGAATGCATGATCCCTATCGGTACTTCTTGCCCCGCGCTTTACGCTGCATGCGTCCTCCGACTGCACAGAGGGATGCTGACGGCCATCCAGATGAGCTCAATACCCTCAACATCAAACTTTTCCCAGTCTATCCGGCTCCCCCGCCAGTCAAGGCCTGGCAAGTCCCTTTATTCACGGTCCGATATCAGACGTTCATGGATGAGAACTGGGATCTAACCATGCAACGTGTACGTCGTATTTTTCAAACCACCCCCAACATAGCATAACCCTGACCACCGGTTCGTCCAGATCGTGCCCCACATCAACGGAGTCAACAGTGTACGGATCATCTCAATCCTAGCCGATACCGACTTCTCCCTAACCTGTCGAGCCATCCGGCACCTCCTATACTACGGGTGTCTGTTTCTGCTCGACATCTTCTCCTTCTCAGCGATTTATGCGCCCACCGCGCAGTTCAGCTCGACCATCGCCATGGATGAGGACATGCAACATGAATGTGCGCGTTACGTCAACACCTCTTTTGCCTCGCCCGTCACTGCCGCATCCGCCGCGCTCGCCGCCGGCTCCGACCCGGACGCCGTCTGGCCGCCGGTGGGCGACGTGCTCACCACCAGCGGCGCCAGCGTGACCGCGCCCAGCCGCACCCCAAGCCCGACCCTCCTCTCCAATGCCGTGATGGCCACCTCATCCAGCGTCACCGTCACCCCCAGCCCGGCTGCAGTAGCTGCCGCGGCCGCAACGTCCGTATCATCCGAACCCAACCCCGGCACCTCCCAAACCCGCGGACCCTACGATAACCGCCGGGTGGTAGACGGCGCCGGTCTGGTCTCGCTGTACGCAAGCCTCAAACAAGGCCAAAACGTCAAGCAATGGTACCTCCATCACAGCCGCGAACTCTCGCACATCGACATCCGCCGCTTCATCACCTTCGGCGTCATCAAGGGCTTCATCTACCGCGTGCACAAATACGCCGTCGCCACGGGCCAACCGGCCCCCTCACTCAAGGCCTCTGCCCTTTCCCACAATTACCACTACCACCACAACACCCAGAACAACCACCACCTCCAAAGCCCCGCAGTCACTCCCGCAGGCGGGGGAACGCTCCAGATCCCCATTTCCAGCGGCCCCTCCTCGCGCGGACCCGGCACGGGCACGAATTCCCCGTACGCGTCGAGCGCAGGCGACGAACCGGCGCCGATTGCACAGCACAACCAGCACCAGCACCAGCATTCGCACCAGCAGCACCAGCAGCACCAACATCATCACTCAGAAGGACGGGAGCACTCGACCTCCGTACACAGCGGAAGTCGTCCGGGGACGGTGGTGACACTCGACAACAACGAGGACGACGAGGACGAGGACGAGATCGACGACAAGACGCTCTCCAAGTACCTGGACGGGATGCATTGTTTCGATCAGATCTGCACGGAGCTTGAGATCAGCGAGCGCGAGCTCACGGCGCGGTTGAAGCGGTTCCCCGGCGAGGTATTGATTATCCATCGGTGACCCGATCCTCGAGAGGGGGAGGGGACGTGGTTTGGTGGAATGTATTGATACCCTGTGGTTTTAGACTATACGTCGTATGCAGTAGAGACTACGAAATCATAGACACTTTGCATAGAATAGTCACTAAGTTACAGCTAGCCTACGATACCTCTCCCGCGAGGCTAGAGATAAGCTATGATACGATGCTCCTAGCCATGTGCTTACTGACTATAACTGAGCCTTGAGAATAATTCTTCTATTCGCGAAGAGAATACGAACAACGCCCTCGTGAGCGAACCGACTGACGTACAGTAAGCCACAGATTTCCATGTACTGTAGATAAGAAAAAAAGAAAAAGAGAAAAGACCCTCATCTCGCCCGCGTAATCATGTCATAGCGCCCGAACCGAACACCCGTAATATCCCGGAAAAGGAAGGAAGTAAACTCGCTGCAAGCCCCATGACCCCGAGACCACAAAGGAGGGAGAAAAGAGAAAAACCCAGATAATCGCGTCATCTGATAAGACCCCCACCGTGATTCGCTCAGCGAAGCCCAAGATAGATAAGAAAGAAAATAAGAAAAAAGATATACATCGAACATGCATACACCGACGTCATGACCTTAGTAAGGTCATGACAATGGTAACGGAAGGAGCACAAAAAGTTCTGCTTACTCCTGCTCGTCATCCCACCCTTCCAGCTCGGCCTTCTCCAGCTCGGCCATCATGGCGGGCTCGAAGACCGTCTCATCCCTGCCGGGCACGCTGGTCTTGCTCTCGCGGAAGACGGGGCCGATGCAGTCGCGCCAGCGCTTGCGGCGGTCCATCAGGGTGCGAGCGACGTCGCCAATGGCGGGCCGGCCGACGCCGGCGGCGCTGGCGACGTGGCCCCCCGCGCCGGCCGCGCCGGCCC
>WOUI01000618.1:0-13037 GCA_012184565.1 Aspergillus floridensis | reverse complement strand
CTTTTGTACGACGTAAAATACTAGTAACTCACCAACCGCCCTCCCCCCCCCAATAGCCACGGAGCCCCCCAGGGCTCTGTCACCAACAACCCCCCCCCCCCCCCCCGTCTCTTCACGGGCATGCAGTCCACGTAACCCGGCACGACCAGCGGGAGAAGATAGAGAAAGAGCCACGAAGCAGAGACTCCGCCCGTTACGTACGACGGAGCGGGCCTGTCAGCCCCAAGCGTTGTCGCGCGGACAATTGCACCCGTCGCAATGGTGCGGATTTCGCCCGGGAAGGCCAAACTAACCAAAACTCACCTTCCATGAAGCTCCTATCTAGGAGGGAGGAGGACAAACGAGGAGCAGGTGCTAACGCGAAGGGAAATTGTACTAATTATACTGCCTCCATCAAGGCATTCGCCGGGCTCCAGCCTACAAGCGGACACAGCAAAATCCGTCTTAGTGTTTGAATAGCGTCGATCTAGCTATTTACTGCTCTTCCACCCCTTCTCCCATTTTCTTTTTCCCTCCAACTCACATTCGTTCTTACCATCCCCTCATATCTCCATTCCACTCGCTTCATTTCACCTCCAGTCTATCGTTTGCTGCCATTGAGGTGTTTTTGCGAGTTTTTGCAACCTTTAGACCAAATAAAGTTTCTTTTCCAGATCCGACGCACCGACACGATGATGTTCGAGGGAGTTTTGAGCTGGTTCCGCCCTGCGGAAGCCGAGGTTGTGCAGGAGACCAGCTGGGATCCCGTTACCCTGACCATGGTCCAACCCAAGAGCCCGGTCGCTCCCACCACAGACGAGATTGTCACCGATCAACCGGTATGTTTGAGTCGGTCTTGCAAAGGGTAGGAAATATGAGTTTGCAGGACACTAATTCAACTGGGCGATGACAGATTCTCGGCGAAGGGATGGACTTGCGACTCCGCGGTGGTGACAGTGCTGAGGACGGGTAAGTCGCCCGCCCGCCCGCCAACCCTAACCCGACCGACTTCGTCTACAGTCGAACTAACCCCAAGCTTCGTGCTAGATGCTGCTTCTGCTGTCGCTGCTGCAGCTGTCTCGATTCCTGTTGCGCCCCCGACGACGGTCCCGGCCAACGGCTGTGAACCATCGATCGCGCCTCCGACCACGCATACATACATACAGTACATACAATCATCCGTTTCTTGCCAGCCACTGCATCCGACACATATCAACCACCCCTCGGACTGATTCATCGGGGGTGTACCTTCATACATAATGTCTTATTCTGCCCCGTCTCAACAGCCGGGAAGACCCGTGGACCACCAAACTCGTTCACCTCATCTTTCCTCTCGTTTCGTATCCTTCTTTGATCATCTGTGTATAATATTCTTCTTCCGTCATGACTTGCATCAGCCGCAATAGATTTCCTTGGTTCGGGCCACAACTCGGTTCATTCAATGACTGGCTTCTCTCCGGATACATCCATATATTGACGACTGCAACAATTCGTGAGACTGGATGGTACGGTGACGATCGCCGGATATTGTATGAGTGAAACGACGAATTCATCTTTCCCACGAGCACCACGAATACCACATCGCCCCTCGCCTGGCTCACTCCGATAAAGCCTATCGTGGAATAAGTTACCGTCAGTCGGTAGGGATTATCGTTCGGTTGCGAAGCTCTATCGGCCATGGGCGCAATTGCGCGAGTCGTCGCGGGGATCAACCAGAGTTCGTAGAAGCGAGAACCGTCGGGATGTCTTCCGCTGTAACATCTCTAGTAAAAATAATGGATGTATTTTATAGAGTCCAAGAATAAGGAGTCCAAGAATAAGAAAGGACCATCACTATACAAAGATTCTCAACATCCAGGAGAGGTAATTCTAGTCAAACATATGCTAAAGCTGAAATGAGTATCTGTATGATCTTCGATAAGGAAAGAACTGATAAGTAGGCGGTGAACGTCGAAGATCTTCACCCAGTTGAGGATCGCTTTTGTGTATCTAGTAGGCACTCTATATCAGCTGCCTGCTATTGGCGAGAGACGGTTTAGCTTTTTCATCCGACGCTTGATTCAGGAGTATCAGAGCAAATAAACCGCGGTTTCACAACGACCCGACCGGATTACCTAGTGGTCGGATCCGCCAGCATCATTGGTCTAGTGGTAGAATTCATCGTTGCCATCGATGAGGCCCGTGTTCGATTCACGGATGATGCACATCTTTTTTTTTTCTTTGTCTCAGGCTTACTTGCCTGACTGAGTACACCAACCCGCATTCTTTTTCTTTTATTTGTCTCACTTGCGATAAATAAGAAAGGGATCTTAATTGTATCATATGATGTCTCTAGTCACGTATCAATATTTATATGGCGCCCATTGTTTGGCATACGAATGTGTTTGCTGAAGTTTCGACAAAAATATACTTCTCCGCAACCGAACCACCCCGGATTGGCTCCAAAAATAGAATTAACCTTCTGAACAATGAAAAGAAAGATCGTATTCGCATCACCTGACCACGAACGAGGCCACCTCCTCTGGCTGTCCGTGATAAAACCCTTGGTTCCCTGTCCCCTCGTGTCGTCATGCAATCATGTGCACCGTCAGGTGGAAGCTCCATATAACCAGCGCGCGCAACGCACTTCGAGGCGCATCTACCAACCCCAGCTCTATGTATCAAACCAAAGCAACCCAATTCCCACCACCACCCGACTCACCAAAGCAGCCGCAAGAATGACCTCCTCCCCAACCAGCCGCAACGCCGTCGACCTCCTCATCAGCCTCGCCGGAATCATCACCACCATCGCCACCAACCTGCACGCCAACCGGCTCGACCGCGCGGGGCTCCGCGCCACGCTCAAGGAGTACGCCGCGCGCGCCGAGTCGGACGGCAAGCTGATCAACGCGTCGCGGCAGTCGCAGCGCTGCGTCGAGCACGGCCTGCTGCTCGCCTACGTGCACATGGAGTTCATCGCCACCCTGCTGCGCTACAACCTGACCGTCCCCGCCACGGCGGTGAAATGGTACAGCGTGCGCTCGCTGCTGAAGCGGTACCGCCTGTCCCTGTTCGGGATCCCCGCGCAGGTGCGGGACCTGCGCGCGCAGCTGGAGAATATCCAGAATAAGGCTGAGTTGCTGTATGCGGATTTCGCGGAGGGTGGGGTACGTTATCCCCAAAAACCTTGTTTCTTTGGCGGAGGGGTCTTGTTGGGTGTAGGCTATGAGCTGAGACCGAGAACTGGCTGGGTAGGTGCAAATCCCCGAGACGCCGATTCTGTATCGCAAGGTCACGGCTTGTGAGCCGGTTGGGGCGCCGCCGGAAGGTGTGTATTTTCCTTGGCTGTGCGTGTGTTTGGGTTTGCTGATATAGGGCTGGTTTAGCGATTCACGATCTCCTTCGGCGCGGGACCCTTGCTGAGCAGGAGTTGAGTGGGAAGATTCCGCCTTGAGGGGAGTGAGGATACCAGGTTGTGGACTTGAGCATTATCCATTTAATGGGGGTTCGGGTGAGAAGTAACTCTTGAGAGAGATTCTGGCTTTGAGAGCGGGAGATAGTTTCTAGGGAACTTGATATCAAGGGTTTGCATTAATCGCTGGTGTTTGCGATCACAGATGTTCTCTCTAGCTCCTGGTATGTAGTCCTTTTACACCTCGCGGTGACTCGCCCTTTAGGCGCCTGGTTGGTAATACAAGCCGATCGCTGTGTCAGGGGAGTCAAGGCCGCTAAAATACTGTGATGCTTCTGCACGCTAACTCCTGCAGCTTGTGGAGTCAATAGTGCAACCACCTGGTCTAGCAGGTTGCACCAACGAGCGCCAAGAGAGCTCTGATCTGAAGCAATATCGAAAATCTTCTAGACACCTGCCCTTCTGAGTACTCACGGCCTCTCCAAGCGACGCACGCTATTCTTTTTATGACCTGGTTCTCTCTAAGTACTATACTCGATCATCCCTAAATTGTTCAATGGCGGTAAACCAATATCACGATTTCCTTAGCTATAAGGCCGTAGGGTGTTATTTGCGTTAATTAGACTAAACGTACCTTTTTTTCTCGCATATAATATATGTAATCGTTGATTCTCGCCATTAGTTGATTAAGAACAGTCTATCATATAGCGGAGCTCGTAAGGACAGTGACAATCGGCAATCCAAGATTTCACAACCAGTGGCTTGCTACACCCACCTTTTTGGCATTCTTAATCTCTGAATCTGTAAAGGAGTCATCTGGTATCAATTTCGTACGTACCTGAACTTGTACTGTGAACATTATAAATTCACACCCTCCGAAAAGGTCTGTTGTCTGGCAAAGAAGATACTCGGAAACCTTTCCTTCAAAGCGTTCTCGTAAAGAAACCAGGGACCGATGCGCAGTGTCTCGCTTCAGAAAAATAGGTTCAATCTCGGCCTGGAACCAAACATTTCCGAGTTTGGAAAGGGAAATCCCTTTCGAGGATGCGGGCATCGAGTTGCTACCGACTCTCACATGCTGCTCTCGGTACGGAGGAAATAGAGATGAGGTGATTCAGGAACCCTTGGAGCACCGGGCGGGATACGTTCCTATGTTTATCCGAGCATCATCTGCCCTCTCCCTCCGCTCCTTGGCTCTATACAGTTCTTCGTACCCCGCAATTGACGTTGTCTCTAGACCTCGAGTGAGTATTGTATGACAGCCACTATATAACAGCCATGTAACAATCAAAGCGGAGGTGATTGGGGGCACCGGTCAACTTCGTCAGCGTGCCTGGAGCTGTGTACGTAATATGAAACATCAGTACAACCGGATCAAGATCAAGGTCAAGATGATCACCCATTCGAGTCTTGTGGGGTGGGGGTCAATCTCATCTCCTCCAGGCCAGCACTCGATATAGACCATACGATAGATGCAGGAACCAAACGGGTGAAAATCCTCCGTCTAGCGCGCAGTACCTAGTTCCGTCACTGAGTGCATATGAACAAAGGAGAATTAGACAATTTACTGTAGCGTTCACTCCAAAGCATCTGAAGTAACTCCGATGTATCATCAATCAGCCCAACCCCATCAATTTCCCCATTAGGCCAGTCCCACGCAAACTTGAGTATCTGGAAGTATACGAGCCCTAAAACCTTCTCTCCCACCCCAGCAACTGCAGTAAAGTACCATATACTTTCTTCACCTCAGCGCATGATCCTCTTCCGGAGGCACCCAACCCAGTGTAACAGTGCAATCGCTTATTCTCCGACCCGAGAAGCGAGCCCAGTATATAAACTCCTCACCATCCCGAAGATCCGCATCCACCTCTCCAGCTTCCTACCTAGGGATCACCAGGAAAAAGCAAAACCAGTCCACTAAGCCCCTACCAATTCCCCCCTCCCAAACCGACCTTCTCGTCTCTACTCAGGCACAAAAAAAAATGAAACTCCTACTCCTCCCCCTCCTCGCCCTCCAAGCGACCGCCTGGTCGCTGACCATCTACTTCACCGACGGCGGCCACATCACCAGCACCGGCCGCCTTAACTCGGGCTGCAAGGCCTACGACCTCCCCGTCCACAACCGCCAGGTCAACCGCGCCTCCTTCAGCGAGAGCACCTTCGCCGACACCTTCGAGCTTTTCAGCGACAAGGATTGCCGGAATCGGGTGTTTCGGGAGGGGAAGGGCAGCCATCGCGTGCAGCCGCCGCGGCGAGTGAGGGCTTACAAGGTCTATTGAGATTTCTGGCGGGCTTGAAAATGGGGGATTTGGGGGTGAGGTTGGTTTGGGCGTTGGAGGTGGTGTGGTTGATGGGGAAGTAGGGAGGGGGTTGCGGGGCTAAAAGGGGGTAAGGTTGGGAGTGCTTGAGTGAATGAGTTCAAGGGGCAGGGGCTGGGGCGGCATCTGTTTAATTCTGCTGTGTACGGTTTGTCTTCTAGTTTAGTGGTTGGATGGAGTTCTTGGTTTGGGAGGCTAAGGTTGGTCAGGTTCAATTGAAAGTGTTTGTTGGTTACGAGGGGATTTGCACGAGTGAGAGGCATAGCAGCATGTAGATACTACCAAATCGGCCGATTACAAGGTCATTTATCACGGTAGTGTATCAAGAGTGAAAGGCGGGAGTGCATCCAGGTCGATACAATGCATGTGGAAGATCCGGACTTGGGGAGGAATCTTTGAGAATGAATTTGGTTCGATTATGATTGTCTTGCGGTAATCCAGAAATAGAGATGTTATCGAGTTGAACTGCACCACCTCATAGTTAAGCTTTGATAAAGGCATAGAAATAATTGAATCTAATGTCTTTGTAGATGAATGCCGTCTTGCGAACAAAGAGACCTACGAACCTACAAAGCAGGCAACGGTTACTTCCTACTACAGCTCAGGCTGCGACGGCGATGGTCCAGGCGGCGCCACCCAAAATACATTCTTCTGACACAGGACCTTAAACTCTTCCAGAACTTGATGGATTTCCGACATCTCCCCCACAATCCGGTACTCGTTCCGCCGATTCCGCGCATCGAGGGCCCGGGGATCACTCCTCAGGATTCGTCGCCGCTACGCGCAATTCTGCGAGTAGAATCGGCACTTCTTACCAAGGATGACAAGTCCCTCGAAGTCCAGGTATCGTCCGGCGCTGTCGGGCACCAGCATCTTCGGATGGTTCAACCGCCAAAGAAAAGCATTCCTCTCCGGGGGCCGCTCGTGGCCGCCCACCACCAGCAGGAACGTGGTGGACCCCGGGGTCGAGAGTTCGAGGACCTCGTTGAGGGTCAAATCCTCTGCCTGGGGCTTCCAGTGCACCTGCATCCTGTGCAAGGACCACGCGGCGACCCCTGCGGGCAGACTGAGTAGACGTCACAGGCTCCAGCAGGAGCTTGAGGGCGTGCCCGCGATGCACAGGGCGTGGGTGCCGGATCCCATGAAGGTGGAAGCGCTGCTTACCAAGATCGCCGCCACTTATCCCCGGCCTTCGGCGGAGGTGCCCCGGCTCGCGCTGGAGAGGGGTATCCATTGCTGCCGCTGTTGTATGCTTCGCTGTATAAATTGCGCAGAGCGATCGAGTTTGCGGTGAAGACGCTCGAGGCGCTGGGGTATGTTGTCGAAGGCGCGCTGGCGCCGTCTCCTTCGGGGGGAGGGCGGCTGCGGGTGAAGAGGTGGGGCGCGGTGACGGAGGGGCTGGTCGGGTGCTGGATGACGCTCGCGCATTTGTATCGCAAGATGGCGCCGGCGCTGGCCCCGCAGGCGGAGGAGTTTGCCAGGGTCACGTATCGGATTGCTGTGGGAGAAGATGAGACGTTTGGGGAGACATTTGGGTGGCCTGCTGAGTTGCCAAATGGGTTTATTGCTCCGGGACGGTGATTCTGGGGGTTGATTTGGTGTGATTCTGGGGTGTGGTAGGTCCTTGATGTGGTGGGATTAATTTGTGGTGATGGGGTCGTGATGATGAGCCGTGGAGATCCTCGCTGCCATGCTGAGCATGATAGCACAGACTAATTTATGCCAAACAAATCTTAGAGTTACAGAGATGCACCTTCGACCTCTGAACCAAATAAACTCAATACCATTCTGCTATGCGCTATCCCAAGGGTCCCTATCCAACACAAACTAGACTAACCCGCCATCCTATGCCCATCCCCAACCCTAAATCTCCCCTCTTTCCGTCACCACACCCATACAAACCGCGCATAACACCCCCCTCCACCCTCAAAGTCATCCCAGAATCACCCTCTAAAAAGTGACACTAGTAGTAGGCCTCTACCAACCCCAGCATCAGCATCAGCATCAGCACACACAATCACGCCTACCCCTCTCGGGACTCAAGAAGAACAACTCACCGCATTCTGACCACCCTGATCCTGGCCCATTCCAACATCCTGGTCCTGGTCCTGGTCCAGATCCTGCTCCTCAGGCTGCTCCTCCGTTCCGATACAGGTATCATCCCGGTTGACCCCGTTATCCTGGCACGCACCGCGACGGCACGTCGCCCGGTAAATCAGGTAGTCCTCGTCGGTGGTGCAGAGGTACAGTGAATCCAGCAACTGGTGGGAGGACGGGGCGATCCCCTCGCGCTGCAGGGCGGATTGCATGTCTTGAGTGTAGTTGCCTATTCCATCCGAAGAGAAGAGAAGAGGTGGTTAGCTTCGCTTCTTGTGGGGATTCTCGGGGTTGGGTTTGTGTTTGATTGTGCTTCTGTTTATGCTTATGCTATAAGCGGCTTGAACAGGGGAGGAATACCCTTCTTGACCAGGGAGGTACCGCAGTAGGTCATGCCCTGGGTGCAGCGGATGGCGACGGTGCAGGAGGCTGCGCCCAGGATGGTGAGGATGGTGGAGGTCTTCATTTTGATTGTGGCAACGGGTCTTGGTTTGGTTTGATGAGACGGGATGAGATGATTGTAATCAAAGATGTTGTTGGATGATGAAGGTGCGATTTGGGAGAATTGTTCGTGATATTTATGTCTGGCTCTTCATCTACGAAGACGCTGTCGGATGATCTGGATCGTGGTGATGTGGAGAGAAGCTATTGCTGGCCATTGCTTGCCTCATTTGTGGGAATGTGACTATCGCTGCAGCGGGTCGAGGCACGCAGGAAGGTCGGTGTGCGACTTGGATAACTTCTTCGTTCTAGGAGAGGCAATAGACAAATGGGTACAGCGATACATGCAAGCAATATTTGTCAAAAGGGTTATACCGCGTCGTAGTAGATGTTCGGAATCATGCCACTACTTCGATGGCGTCAAGTCCAAACAAGCGTGAAGCCTACGGTATGGTTTCGCAGCTGACGGATTAGACCTTACTCTGTGCCAGGAACATCTTTTCAGTATAATTAGATGCGCCGCATCATGCAAGTCATGTGTAGTCTGTATATAACCGGAGCCCGGAGGCAGGATTGCCGAATAAGGTAATTCATGTTCCACCAGAGGCTCGGTATTGGAGCTACCACAGAAGTGTAGTACAATACACTCAGACTTATGGCATGCATTATTCAACCGCACTCTATCCACCAATCTAGGACTACTCCGCAGCCTGCACCACCTGGGCCCAGTCCCCATATCCATACGCCCCCGGCACAGCTGCCCCATCAAACAAGCTCGCCATGACCACGCGATCCGACTGCTCCCCCTGCCACGGCTCCCGACCGTGCTGCGCCACAATATTATCAAACACCAGCACATCGCCCTTCTCCCAACGATGCAGTACCCGGATCTCGTCTGTGACCTTTGTCAAGTGCGCCAGATACTTGTCTGGAATCGGCGTGCCGTCCCCAAAGAGCTGCTGTGTGTCATTTCTCCGTGCACCCGGGTTGACCTGCCATCTATTCCAATACGCCGCCAGACCCGTGAAGAGCGTAGGAAGGTTAGTCCCCGGCTGTGTTCGAATAGCAGGGAGGCGGTGCGTGAGAGCCAGCTGCGTCTGGCCGTCGTCGTCTTTCGACCATTCCCAGGTGGTGTATTCTCCTCGTCCGTAGCGCGCAATCTGCGCCTCTACCTTGCGACGCTTGGTTTCCTCGTCATCACCTGGTTGGAACTCCTTTCCAAATGCCTGACGCAGTGTCGAGCCGCCTGCGAACTGCTGCTCGACTTTATACGTGACGCGACTGAGGATGCCTTTCTCAGCCAATTCGTCGATGAACTCCGGGATCTCACGCTGGGCGCGATGGAAGAGCTCGAGGGAAGAGGAGATTGGCGATTCACCGCCCTGCGTTGGCGCACGGTGACCATAGAAGAAGACGTATTCGGGTGCGTGAGGGACTTGTGGAGACTCGTTGTGGTTGTAGATGAGAACTTCCTTGGGTGCTTCATTGGCCGGTGCCACGTTAGGCGCAAGAAGGGGCCTATCAACCACAATACCAATAATCTCATGTGGCTTATAGCCGAATGCGTGGGCAAATCTACTGAAGTCCTCTGCATTGCGGATAGGCAAGTCGCGGAAGAGAAGGGCTCCGTGGCGTGCAAGTTGCTTCGTAAGACTGTTATCTTGTCTCTGAAGAGATTCGATGGTGGCGATAACACCATTAAGGGTAATTTCAGAAGAGCTGTGCAGTGTAGGACGCAGGGCGAGCGGAATTACGGTCCCTTTTGGGTGGGGAGGCCCAAGTGAACGCTGATTAGATGCAGAGAGCTCGAAAGACTCGAAATTGATCAAATCTCGTGACGGTTGCCCGTCGAGTGAGAGCTCGCCGATATGAATTTCTTCCGTGACTGTGGCCATTCTCGCTGATTTCGCAGCCTTTCAAGACAATTTGGTTGATGGAGACGTAGGCAAGAGTTGAGTTGCAATCTCCAGCTCATCCAGCAACAAGCGGGGTAAATTCGCTCTCTTATCTCACAGGGTCACAGAGAAACGAAGAGCTGCAATGATTGGTGTTGATGTGCTCCTGACCGGGATCATTCGCTGCCAAGATGTGCTGAGGGGTATAATTGCTTATGCCATGCATGGGCACGGTTACGTGATCCAGTATCCGATAGAAACGATCGTCGCGTCGACAGACATAAGTCAAGCCCCTTGCATCTGATAGAGCAGACAAAAGAGACAGCGACCTCAAAGTTTCTCGCACTTGTTAATCATGCAGACATTTCCAAAAGTGGATCAAAAAGCAATCATGACCGACATAGCAAGTATGTCCGACTCGCAACAAGAGCGTCAGCAGGCCCATCTCCGATTCTTCCGGAGCACACTCTTCCAGATCCTCGTCGTCGGACTCTGCGCATTTTGTGCCCCCGGCATCTGGAGCGCCATGAATGGCCTCGGAGTTGGCGGCTCCCAGAGTCCCAATCTTGTCACCGCCGCAAACGCTCTCCTCTATGCTTTCATGACAGTCACCTGCTTTGCAGGTCCATGGGTGACCAACCTCATCGGCTTTCACTGGACCCTCACGCTTGGGTCCATTGGTTATCCGCTGTATGCGGCAGGGCTATACCTAAACAACCGCACGGGTGCCACTTGGCTTGTGTACTTCGGCTCGTTGGCCTGTGGCATCAGTGCAGGTTTCTTTTGGAGCGTCGAAGGGGCCATCGCAACCGGCTACCCTGAGCAGCACAAACGCGGCCGCTACCTAGCTACGTGGTTTACCTTCCGGAACTTTGGAAACTGTGACAGATCTGGGGTCATATGACCTCGGATCTTACTATCTTATAGAGAAATAGCTACGTAGCCGTAACAATCAATATATATATAACTATCCAAAGATTATAAGTTTTTATAGCTATATTTTTTATTAAATCTATTTTTATTTATTTTTTTTATTAAAATCTTTTTATATATATTGATATCTACAATATCAACAGTTTTTTATACTTTTATTTAATATTTTATATATTTAAAAAGATAAAGAAGTTTTTAAAATATTCTAATTAGTTTAATAATCAGATTTAGTATCTATTAATCTACTAAATTAATTAATTATATATTTTTATTACGCAAGCGGTGTGGCTATATATTATACTATAATATTATTAAAAAATCTATTTAATATTAATATTTTTAAAGCTGTATTAAAATTAAAAAATCAGTCTAATTAATTAATATAGTAATATAATTTATATAACTATTTTAGATCTAAAAATCTAAATATCTAAAAATTATTTTAAAATAACTATATTATTGCTAAAAAACCAGTTCTATATTTAAATAATAAAAACTAAGTTATATAAATTCTTATTATTTAAACTATAGAAAATAGAAATCTATTTATTTATATAAATATTTAATACAGTATTATAAAAGTTAGAAAAAGAAACTATATTCTATTAAATATATATAATATAAATATTTATAAATAGAATTAATTAAACTATTTAATTTTTATTATTTTTAATATTATATATAAACCTAGTTTTATAATATACTTTTAGAACTGTAATATAATAATTAAAATATATAGACTTTTTTAAAAAATTTATAAAATTTTTAACTTTATAACTACTGTTTGTTTATATAATAAATAGATATTTATATATTATAATAGTATCTTTAATTAAAATAGATTTCTGATAAAGTTTATAAATATTTTTAATAAACTATATAATATTAAGATTATAGATAATTAAATTAAATTTTTATAATTTTTTATAGTAATTTAAGATATTATAGTTTTTTAACTATTTATTTTAAATTAATATATAATATTAAAAAAAACTGCTATATTCTTATTAATCTATATCTAATTTATATAGTTTAAATATATTTAAAAGAATTAATTTTTTTAGTTATTTATATATATTATTAATAATAAGACTTTTATTATTAATATTTTTAATTATAATAGTAATAATTATAAAAAATATAATTAAAATAGAGATTATAGCTATAGATATAATAATAATTATAACTATAATAAAAAATAATTAAATTTTAATATTTAGTTTAAATATAAAAAACTTAATACTACTAATAAAAACTTAATATTCTATACTTTTTACTAATATAATAAAAATTATTTCTTAAGTAAATATTTATTAAATCTAAATAAAAAAAATATAAATATATATATTAATATAATATTTATACCAGCGAAGTCAGTACTACTATTTAAATTTTTTATTATAAATATTATTAATATTAATTATAATTTTTTTAGTATTTTCTTTATATTAGTTTATTTTAATATAGCAGCTGTAGTCTAGAAGAATACTTAATTAAATTATATAAATAAATAAATACTTAACTTCAGAACTATAAAAAATATAAACTATTTTAAATACTATTTTCAGATTTTTATACTCTGTATATATTAGATTAAGACAGTTATTAATAAAATTTTTTATACTATTAGCTATAGTACTATTTCTATTAAACTTACAGATAAAAATAATAAATTAATAGATATATTTAATATTAACTATTGCTGATTCGCTCTGGTTTTTTTAAATAATCTTATTTTATATAAATAACTAGCTTGTTTAAATATTTAATTATATATAATATTAAAAAAAATTATATTTTTTATTTAGAATAGTAAATAGATTAGCTATACTATTACTAATAAAAAATAATATTTTATAAATATTATTAGTATAATAAATTATAATATTATATATAGTTTATATAGCTGCAGTATCTTAATTTATTTATCTTCTATTAATCTTATTATATATATAATTAAAAAAATAACTACTATATTAATTT
>WOUI01000617.1:0-13193 GCA_012184565.1 Aspergillus floridensis | reverse complement strand
CCCTTGCCTCCCCCCCTCGCCCTTGGGGAAAACCCCCACCCCCCACCCCCCGGCATTTTTTGTCCCTTGGTTTTACTGAGACCTGGCTTCGTTACCCCCCCCCCCCCCCCCAATACTGAAAACGATCACCCACGAGAATTTCAAATCCCCCAATCCGTCAAAATGAGCAGCCCTAAGCGGAGAATCGAGACCGATGTGAGTATCCTCCTTCTGTACCTGTCACGAGAGTGGCGGAAATGCTGACGTTGGTGTTCTTTGACAGGTTATGAAGTATGCTACGCCATAAGTGCCTCGCGATCGCATGATAGCTAACTAATGGGTCACAGGATGTATGCGCCCCGGTCTACGCCGTCCCCTTGTACCTATGCCGCCGATGGAGATAGGATTCACGAAGACATTCGAGCGGGATGGAATACATAGGCATCATGCTGATGAACAACTAGGTTGATGAGTGACTATGAGGTGACTCTGGTCAATGATAACAGTACGCTGCGGCCCTTCTGGATAACGCTGCCTTGCATTTGCTAACGATCGATTTAGTGTACGTCTCATTGCCCACGGGTTCGCAGTCGAGATTCGTGACTTATTAATCTACCACCAGGCAAGAATTCTACGTCCGCTTCAAGGGCCCTGAGGAGAGTGAGTGGTCTCGCATTCCACGGTTCAATCCAAGTCGAGTCTTGTTAACCAAATTCAAGCTCCGTTCGCTGGTGGCCACTGGAAGATCCACGTCGAACTCCCCGATCAATACCCATACAAGAGCCCCAGCATCGGGTTTGTCAACCGGATCTTTCACCCGAACATCGATGAGCTGTATGTACCGTTATTTCCCAACCGTCCGGTTTTCCCCACAACCTGCCCCAACTCACCTTTGGTTTCTCTTTCTCCAGCTCCGGTTCTGTTTGCCTCGACGTCATCAACCAGACCTGGTCCCCCATGTACGACATGATCAACATCTTCGAGGTCTTCCTCCCTCAGCTCCTCCGCTACCCCAACCCGTCCGACCCTCTCAACGGCGAAGCAGCAGCCATGCTCATGCGCGAGCCCAAGACCTACGACGCTAAAGTGAAAGGTAAAGGGTTACTTTCCTCCACCCCCGGTCAGACTCACAAACAAACTAACCCATGTTGAACAGAGTATGTCGCCAAGTACGCCAGCAAAGAAGCCGTCGACGACGCCGGCGAAGACACCGAGTCGGAAGACGAGCTGAGCTCGGCCGGAAGCTATGAATCCGGTGGCGAGGAGCCCGCCGGTACGATGGATGATGTTTAGAGGCACTGTACCGATCGTCCGCTTTTCTCCTTCGCAACCATGCATGCCCTTGCATCTAGACTGATTTCAGTCACCTGTTTTTTTTTTTTTTTTTTTTTTTTTTCCACGTTTCTCTGCTCCTGATTTGGACTTTATACTCCCATCTATATCGCATTGGCATTGCCCCATCCTTTTACTTCTCCGCCTCTATCTTCTGCTTTCCCTCTCCCGATTTGCGATTTATTCCTATTATCTTATCAAGTGAGATCATGCCGGTGTCAGGCTGGAAGGCGTTCCATGGCGGAGTTTTTCTTTTTATTCTGTTTTCCCTCTCTGCTGAAGTCCACTGGTGCAATTGAAATCTCTTTGCTCCTCGTTATGAGGATGTTGTTAGGGATGCTGTAGGATGGGTTCGAGCTGGTTTGTGAAGGTGCTCAGCTTAGGTGTACTATTACCTACCTACCTACCAGTGACGGTCCATCTGTCTCTATCCTTCCCAACATTCCGTGTTTTCTCGAGATAATACAGAAAATCCCAATCCTCATGGAGCTGTATAATAAAAACCAAGAATGTCATGCCTATTGGTACAGTCTATTGCACAGTAGCACAAACAACACCTGTCTATGTCATAGACCTCAACTGATATGGTATCGAAGTGCGCCCCAGTCTGAAGTAGCCGGGGCAAAAATCTTACTACATAAAGATTGGACAGGAAAAACAGCTCATGCGTACATCACACCACAGAGAGACCAAAGTCGAGAAACCATAGTCGAGAGGAAAATGACAACCACAGAACAGAATAAAGAAATCCGACATTCAAAGAGAGGGATGAAATGAAGAGGAAGGGCACAGGCTAAGCCAGGGTATTATGAAGGGGGGAAAAAGGAAAGACTCGACACGGAATCTACCACCAGAAGACGATGGGAAAGAAGAAGAAGAAAGGTGAATATGAGGGCTGCAAAGAAGGGGGGCAAGAGAACGGAAGACCAGAAAGATTGACAATAAAACGCCCGTCGTCGCCCGGCGACCCATGATAAATGCAAGAAGAGTTTGAGGATGCGTATGAGGAAGGGAGAGAGAGAGAGAGAGAGAGAGAGGATTATCGACCAATGAGGAGAATGTCTTTTGCGACCCTCCATTTTGAAGTCGAGCTGCTTATCACTTTAGCAACAGCTCGAACAGTTGGCGTCTTGTTGCTGTTGCTGCTCTTCAGCTCAGACGGAAACACGCCCGTACGCTCCTGCTTCTCCTCCCTGCCTTTCCTCCCCGCCCCCGTTTGGGTCAATTTTCATCGATGTTTTTTTTGTCTCTGAGGTTAGGTCACTTTCAAGACCCCAAAGACATCCCTCGACCCGTCCTCATCCGTGCTTGAACCAGGTCGCGACCGGTTCTTGCGCGTGTTAATCACCACCTCCCCCCAATGCTTCGGGACCGTCCCGCCGGATTTCGGCGACGCGGCGGATCGGCGCGGCGCGCGCGGGGGGGTCGTGTCCGTTTTCGTGACCTTGACGGGCGGAGGAGCTTCGGAGGTCGAGGTGGAGGGGGCGACAACGGCGCTGGGGAGGGTCGCATGCGGTTGGAGATGGGGTTGGGGTTGGATCGACCAGATGTCGATGACGGAACTGTAGATTTCCAGTAAGTAATTCAGATTCGCTCGCTCGCTCGCACTAAATCAAATGTAATAGGGATAGCTGTGGGTTGCGCTTACTCCGAGGCTCTTTGGCAGATGGCTTCTAATGCTTCTCGTTCGCGCTTCAGGTAGCCCGGATCCGGGTGGTTGCCGGGGCTGGCGTTGTTGAGGGATCCGTAGCTGTAGCCGGGTTGGTTGTAGATGTCTTCTTCGAGGAGGCGGGAGGATTCGCCCTATGAATTTTGCAGTTTGAGTTAGCAAGGGTTCACTTTGGGATCTTGTTGGGTGGTATGCTGTTCCTGGAAAAAAGGGTTTGCGCGGCGAGCTTTCGGCGCAATGTCTGGGCAAGGAGAAGACATGGAATTGAAGGGAGGTATGAGAAACGTACATCTTGGCTTTCTGGGGAATTACGCCCCAGACATGAGGCGCAAATACCCATTCTGGTTGTTCAGATTTGGTTGGTTCTGGTGATGGTGTATTCTTGACAAGGCGAGGGGAAAGGATCTTGTTTCTGGACGTGGTGTGACGTTGGCTGGAGATGAGAGATAACACGGGTTGAACTGGGCGATAAAGAGAGCTGGAAAACGAGAGACGGTCTCAATTCAAAAGAAGGTTGGTGGGCGGAGTGAAATGTACAGAAGCGCACCAGGCGGTGATACTGAAGGTGAAGGAAGGGTTGTGTGTGGGTGGTGGTAGTGGTGGATGGAGCTCGTGGTTGTAGAAGTCGAGATAGTGAGGCGTCCGTCGGTGGAGTAAGTTATCCGGGAACCTCACGAATGCCACGGGCTGGCGGGCATCTGGCGCTCTTCCTTCCTTCTATGCCTAATCCGTCCGACACATGTGGCCCGTGCGTGGCGCTAGCGCATCATCCAGCCACTATCCAGTACACAGTAGTGAACACTGGCAGTGAGTATTTCCTACTTGTAAGGAGATACTTAGAGGTATATAGATGTATTTGTACCCGTCGTTGTGTAAAGAGTCACTCAGCACATAGTAGTAGCTATTGAAGATCGATCGTAATGGTTTTCTTGTAAGCTATTGCTCTCATGCGGCCAATTTGAGGGCATTGAATGGACAATCAAATGATGCAAACAAAAGAAACTTATAGAAACATGATTGAAGACAATTTTCAGTCCAATCAATCCGATCAATCCAATCAATTCCTGAATTCAACAATCAGACATGTCCAACACATCTTTCAGGTTGATGGGTTGAACAAGCGCAATGCATACAGCCAATACTCCGGGGCCGTGGCCGCACCAAAAAAAAACACCGGTGGAAATAAAGCTGTCCGCGGCCGACGACCCGACAATTTTCATTTCCACCGCCAGCCCGCAATTAACCAACCGGCAACAAGTCACCGTCACCATCAAGCACGCGGCGCAGATAACCGGATCTGTAACACGATCGACTTTTTCATAAAGCATTAGCTTGCTTATTTCTCCCATTCGATTGGTGACCGCTTCTCGAAGACCGACACCATGTTTGATCTTCCCATGGCAAAACGGTATGCCGATGTCACGACTTGTGGTTTTTCAGTGCCCTCCAATCCACAATCCCACTAACAGAGCTCCTGTATCAGCGTTCGACGCGATGAGCTACTCTCCAGAGACTCAGAATCTCCTCCCGCATCGCCGCCCCCGGAATCCGCGTTTCCAGATGTCCAACAGCGCCTTGGGGCATTGCTCAATCTCGACGCCCTGATCGCACCCGCATACGCCGCCTCTTCGCCCACCCAACCACAGGACAACGAGCACAACGCGGATGAAGAGGAACAAGAGTTCGAATTTCGGTTGTTCAGTGCTCCTGCCCCGGCGACAGCCACGAAACCCTTGGCTGGTGCGACGTCGGATGGCAAGGACGCAAACGAGAACAAGGGGACGGACCCCGCCGCAGCGGCGGGGGTGGCGCAGAAACTACGAATCCGGGTCCGGTCTCCATCTCCTGGGGCTGGAGGTCTTGAGGATGGTCGCTTGGTGAATCCCTTCCGTGGGTATGGGCACTACTTCACCGCGCCGGGGTCGATGACGGGGGGAAAGGCGGACAGCCAGGAGGAGGAGATTCTCAGAGCTAAGAGGCAGCAGTTTGAGGAGGTGGCAGTATCTGGGCTTCAGATGCTGGGGTTCGCTCAGGTGCCGTGGGTAAGTGTCCAACCTCTTTTCTCTTGAACGCTGTGACGAGCACGCTTGCTAACTGTGCTTTTTTAAGCCTGGTTGCTATCTTCCCTGGAAGGTGGTTCACTTGAAAAGTGAGAAGACGGCGAAGGGATCAAAGAGTGCAGGTGATATCGACACCCAGCCGACGACTTGTGTGGTCGATCCGCCCGAGAGGGTCCCGGTTTCGAGCAAGAAGCCCGGAAAGAAGCGGCGCATCCAGCTGCGGAAACGCCGTTCGGCCAAGGATGAAGCGAAGAAGCGGCAGGAAGAGGAAGAGAAACGTAAAGCGGAGAAGCGCAACCGCAAGAATCGCGAGCAGAAGCTCAAGCGGAGACAAAAGGCCAGAGAACAAAAGGCCGCTGCATCTGCTGCCGCCGCTGCCGCTGGCACCGCCGAAGGTCAAGCTGCTCAACCTGCTGGGATGGATGACGGTGCTTCCTCGGATGGAGGGAGTGACTGAGGCCCTTTGAAAGTGTATTATGTTTCCCATTCATTCTTAGCCTATGATACCCGTGCCGATATCATGTTCCAGCAACTATCTTCGTCTACGAATTTCACACTTTTACTGCGAGCGACTAAATCGGCACATTTCGGTTTATTCTGAGTTCGGCTCAGAAGATTAAAACGGTATGGAAGGATGCCAAGCTAACAGGAACAAGATAGGGTATTTTGAGAAGATGGTATCGGCCACAGAGCACAAGGAAAATCGGTAGCAGTCAATGCTGGGTATGAGATGCAAGATATTAAGGAATTCGAGGGTAAAAGAATGGAAGATGCGTGGAGATCACAACGCATCGCTCATCGCCATGAGTTCGGTTACTTGGACTCTTCGGCTAGACGCAGGCTGTTAGTTCAAGGCCTCGTCGTCGGGTTATGGCTGGCTTACCCTTCGCTTGCCCAACAGTCTCGGCAGGCTTGTCAGCAGCAGCTTCAGCAGCAGCCTCGGCCTTCTTCTCCGCGGCGTGGTCCTCCGCCACGGTTTCTGCGGGTGCGCCCGTGTTCAGTTCCAGAACCGGAGCAGTTGAAGATGTCACGGGCTCAGTAGGCTCCGGCTTCGCTCCCTCAACGGGGGTTTCAGCGGGGGCATCTGGTATCATTAGCCATTGGGGCTCGCATAAGTCATTCATAATCTCTTTACATACCAGCCTGGGGCTCCGCAGCGGCAGCATCAGCAGCAGCAGCAGGAGTAGCCTCGGGGTCTTCTTGGTCGGTCTTCTTCTTCTTGAAGATAGACTTGAGCTTGGTCTTCAACTTAGCAATGAAAGCCGGCGCTGCATTCTACGTTAGCTAATCTTCCTCTCATCGGTTCAGATAAAACAGACACTGGCACTAACCCATTATGAATAATATGGAAATATGAGGTAGAAGTAACTGATGGTAAAAGAGAAGCGATTAGTTGAAGCCTGGCAGGTCACCGGCTAAAGATCACGACGATGAAGTTGTTGAGGATGGGGTTAAAAGAGTGACTGAGGTTAGAGAACAGAGAACAAAGAACAAAGCAGACAATGACTTCGCAACTCCCAGTAGGTATTTGTATTCCACGTGACGGGGGCACGGTCCTGATGGTGATGATCGCTTGCCTGTCTACTCCGTAATTTGCCTAGCTATTGCTGCCTCCTTTCTTTTTCTTTTTCATTAGCAGAACCACGTCCCTTTTGACTCCTTTTTTCTCTCCCTGCAAGCTTAATTTTTCCACCGTCATGACCCCGCAGGCGCCTGTTTCAGGTCCACCGTGCCCATCAGGGGAGAATAAAAGGAAAAAGATTTGACATGGACCAATTGACTAAACTTGGTAGTGCTCCGTTTGAAAGTCCAGCTGGTGGACGTACGGTTCGAGAACGGACGAAGAGTCACCCCATCATCTATCTATTGACAACGAACCAGTCGATCTGGGCCCGACTATTCTCTTTCTGCCATGGTGGCTTCCTTTGCACCGTTGGTGTAGGTCCGTTAGTAAAATAAATGATTCCTAAATCGCCCGTCCCAGCTTGTTGTTGACCGGAGATGAGTTGTTGCGATTTCGGGAGACCCTAACTTCCCCCCCTCCTCCTCCCCATCGCCTATACTCCCTAACCTCCTAAACTGCTGGTCCAAACGGGAACACAACTTTCAATTCAGGGGGGAACACAAAGCTCTAACCTGTCAGAATTTTTTTTCCAATGCTGCTCGAAGGATCTGACGACTTAGTATACCGATGATGATAGAAGGAAATGAGCTACTGATCCACTATTACTTAAAGGAAGGTCCTGATAATACGCTTATTTGAAGCTATTTGAGCCAAACCACTTGCTCTGGTGGGGTCATCTATATGAAGTCACGGAAATTGCCCTAAACATAGTTTCAACTTGACCTCAGCCAGGTTTGCAATGCAAGCCTCTTGACCTCGTAGATTTTTACAACGGTGCGAAGCGAAAGGGGGGGGAAAGATAAAAATCCCCAGAGTCCATTTGAGGCCCCTCTAATCTTTTACTTTTCATCTATCGCAGTCGTTTCATTTTGGGCCGGCTGCGTAAAATGCATCTTGGGCCGTCCAACTGGCAAGGGTCCGTCTTATGAGGAGATCGCTCAAAAACTGCGAGAAGCGTTGACATCTTGTTTCATCCGATGTCTGTGCTGCCATTCGGTTCAAGATCGCGCTGTCCTCACACTTGGTTCTTTTCAAGGCCTTTTCAATACTCTGAGGTCATCAAGTCATCTATTGAATCACTAGTGACTAGTGACGGCTGGCATGTGTACCGGACTGATAGGTGCAACCGTCTAGTCCATAAATAGGCTATGCGCGAGAGCGATGGCCAACTCCGTTCATTTCGTCAGGGGCAAGAGGCTCCGGGTGCAAGTAGCTTAGGGCTTTCGGCAGCAGAAGAAAACTCATGACTAAACAGGTGTCAATGATTGATGATTGGAACAGGGGTAGAACTCTCTATCAGGATCCCTGCGACTACCATGCAGGAAATCCCTCGGACATGATATATCTAAAATCTGGGAACTATGCTCTTATCTCTGGTGTGAAGAAAGTTCCCAATTCATTTACTGGTTATTGTTTGGTGAATGGAAACAAAATGAGAGATGGCTGACTAACCAACCACCACCGATCGCGCTGCAGCCTTGCCGCGCGGGAGATATCGTCATCCTTGCACTCTAACTATCTGGAGTACCTCCCAACTTCCCGCCGCTGTCAGATGTCGCGGTACAGTGAATCGACCTTGATACCAATATAGAGATGTCCCCTGGTCAATCCGCAGCAGATATCCCGTCCACAAGGCCGGTATCGGAGCAGACGCCTCTTCTTGGGGACCAAAGGCAAGATGATCTCAATCAGCCGGGTGACTCTCCGGTTCCGTTAGCCGACGAACCCACCACCAGGGAGCTGATCCTGGTCATGGGAAGTGTCTGGGTTGGCGTCTTTCTTGCTGCCTTGGGTACGTGACTTTCTCTCTAACTTCTCTGCCATTGCCCTAGCTTAACGTAACTAGATACCACGATTGTCGCAACGTTGAGCGCTCCGATCTCCTCGTCCTTCCGCTCCTTGTCCCTGCTATCGTGGCTGGCCACGTCCTACCTGATATCCAATGCCGCCTTCCAGCCGCTGAGCGGTCGACTGACGGATATATTCTCTCGTCGGGCAGGACTGGTATTCTCGAATGTCTTCTTCGCCGCGGGGACGCTGATGTGTGGACTCGCCAAAAGCGAAGGTGCTATCATAGCGGGTCGTGTCATTGCGGGCATTGGAGGAGGAGGTCTGACAGCCATCTCGACCATCATCAATTCGGACTTGGTTCCGCTCCGGAAACGAGGAATCTGGCAGGGCATTGGTAACATTTGCTACGGTGCTGGAAGTGGTCTGGGTGGTGTCTTTGGCGGATGGATCAACGACACGCTGGGATGGCGGTGGGCTTTCCTGATCCAGGTGCCCTTCATTGTGGTCTCGGGCCTTCTGGTGACTGTCATGGTAAAAGTGCCAGTCAAGGACACCAACGATGCCAAACTGAAACGGGTTGACTTTCTCGGAGCGGTGACCTTGGTCACCACGCTCGTTTTGTTTCTACTCGGGCTCAATACGGGTGGGAACCAAGTGCCATGGACGCACCCGCTCATCTTGGTCTCGCTGCCGCTAGCCGCCGTGTCCTTTGCCCTTTTCCTCTATATCGAGGCCAAGATTGCGTCGGAGCCGGTCATCCCAGTCCGGCTCCTTCTTGACCGGACGGTCTTTTCCGCCTGCTTGACCAATTGGTTCAGCACCATGACCGTCTTCGGGCTTTTGTTCTACTTGCCCTTGTTCTTTCAGGTCCAGGGCCTCTCCGCTACCGCCGCCGGCGTGCGGTTGATTCCGCAAGCCATTGGAACGTCCATTGGATCGCTGGGGGCTGGCGTTCTCATGCGCTCCACCGGGCGCTACAAGGTGTTTGTCCGCATCACCCTGACTCTTCTGGTCATCGCTTCCATCCTGATCAGCACTTTGTCGCTCACGACTCCGGCATGGCTCCCTTTTATCTACTTCTTTCTGATGGGCACGGCTTACGGCAGTATGCTGACTCTTACCCTGGTGGCACTGATCTCTGCCGTGGACCACGAACATCATGCCGTCATCACCTCTGCATCTTACGCCTTTCGCAGCACGGGTAGCACGATTGGCATAACAGTGGCCTCCGCCGTCTTCCAGAACATTCTGAAGTCGGGGCTATGGAGACGGTTTGGCGATCGGGAACATGCGGGAGAGTTGATCTCTAAGATCCGAGATAGTCTGGATGAGATCCACCGTCTCCCCGCGGATTGGGTCCCAGGGGTCTTGGATGCGTATATCGACTCCTTACGGGCGGTATTCCTTACACTGCTCGGATTGGCGGTGCTGGGCGCGTTGGTTAGCATGGGCATGCGGGAGCATAAGTTGCACTCGAATCTCTCTCGCCGTGAGGATTAGAGATGGGATGAATTGTAGTCGAGGGGTAGACTCTAGACTACAACGTATGCAAAGTGTGTACTGTACTTAGTAGAAGAAGCAGTAGAATGGATAGAAAGATTGGAAAAGACTACCTAATGAATACATCATCGGGATTGGGTGGTGGGTGGCCTGAGGCCCCACATTTCCCAGCTTCCTCCAACGGCATTCGTTCCATTTGTCCCTCCGGGTTGAAGTTCATGATTAATGGTTCCATTTCTCATGCATGGCCGGTCAGTGGCACACTGACTCGACTCTATCTCTTTTTTTTCTTTTCTTTTTTTTCTTTAATTTTCCTTAATCCCTCACAGTGCTGCTCGCTCTCATCACCCTGAGATCATCCACCGTCTTTATACATATCTACAAACCTGGTGGCGTGCAACAAACGGAAAGACGTGGCGACGACTGCCCTACCGCATTCCCGCCCAAGCTTCCCTCCCCATCTGCGAATTTACGTACTATTCTGCACGTCCCGCTCGGCCACTCTGCCACTCTCCCACTCTCCCACTCTCCCCCAACACACCGCTTCCTTTGCCTACTCCCTAGTACTTCCTAGTTCCTCCGATCAGACCACCAGTCGTTCAACACGTGCTGTTGTTCGAGGTCCGCCTCTTGACTTCCTGTACATGGCTTGCATTCGGTAGTTCAACATTATTTGGGAGGAGAACGGCTTTCTTGGGTTGCAATTACTTCAACTACCAGACACCCTTCTTCCGGTCCACTCCTCCAACTCTCTGCCACTTCTACAGATTCCCTCGTTATCTTACCGCCCTATTCCCCACTTCTTTTCAAACGCGAGGATTGCACTGGTTGCGGTTCGTATCCTTGACAGTGGCAGGTACAAAACCCTGACCAGCGAGGTGGCATTTGCTTTGGTGACGATCCCTGCCGGCAAGCCTTGATCTTAACGGTCCTGTTTTAGCTTGGACGACTCGGTGGGGGGAGGGAACTCATTCATCTATAATACCGCGCGCAAGGCTCCATACCACCCACACACCATCCCCGGCCCGATCGACCAACTCTCCCTTGTGACACCCTTTTCCCTGACCCTTCTTGAATCGGATTGTTATGGCAGTCGGGGTCGGGACGAGCCTCTCCACGACATCGACGGTTGCAAGTGTGGTTTCGAAAGCTGCTTGGTCCTCGGAAATGGAGGTGGATTCTGCGGATTCTGCGAGGAGCGAGGGAATGGTCACTGCGCATACAAGTATGGTCGGATCCTGCATAGATAATGAAATGAAAGATCTCGCTGGCCCTTCGACCCGCCGTCGAAAACGTTTACTCCTCTCCACTGATAGCGCATTCGTCGACAACGTACTCCCCTCCTTGGTGCGGAATCCGGACATCGAACTACGGTTGATCACCGACGAGCCCTCGGCGCTGCTCTCGAGCGCCAGCAAGGTCCCGCATTACATGGATACGGTGGATAGCCAGACCTTCGAGAAGAAAACGGGCGCGCGGAAATGGTTGAAGGCCAAGGCGGCGGAGCTGTGCGACTGGGCGGATATGCTCCTGGTTGCGCCGATCGATGCGGGAGCGCTGGGTTCCATGCTGTCGGGCTTGACCAACACCCTCACGCTGGCGCTGCTCCGGGGCTGGATGTCGTCAAAACCCGTGGTGCTCATCCCCGGCATGACCGTGTCGGAATGGAGCCATCCGCTCAGCAAACGGCAGCTCTGGGAGGTGCGGCAGTATTGGTCCTGGATCAAGATCGTCACGCCGGTGCTGTGGAAGCCCGGGGATACGGAAGAATTGATACAATTGCCCTGGGATGGATTGAAGGTTCTCCACGACACGATTGAACAGACTCTGAAACTATCCTTCTCAGAACCACATCCTACTTCCGGCCAACCTTCAGATAATTCGAGCGGACCGCCAGAAACGACGCAGACGGGGGATGTGCCCTCAGCCATGTCGCGACACCTGCTATATCGCCTGAATAAGACCGAACATGGCCCGCGCTCATTACCGATGGAGCTCTGGTTGAATATCTTCGAGGATCAGCTACACGACTGGGAGATTGCCAAGGCCGTGGGCATCCCCACGAACCTCCCCGTGCCCAAAGAATGGCAGAATCACCTGCTGAAAATGTCCACACCGGCCTCGCTCGAATACACCATCCTGCGAGGGTCGTTCGCGGCGATCAAAAAGCGCATCGACAGCCTCCCGCGCTGGAAACCCCTCTCCGATCTCTCCCTTCACCTCATCTTCAAATTCTCCCGAACCGACATCCTCTCCTACCTCATTGAGAAACAGCATGACCTCCTCTGGACGACCTCTCTCCTCAGCGTCCTCCCCTACCGTGCCTCGGCCATCTACGGCAACCCCAACCTCCTGACGTGGTGGCGCGACGCCCCCGACCTCCCGAACAAGGACTACACCACCGACGCAATGGACGGCGCCTCGCGGGCCGGCTTCGTCAACGTGCTGGAGTGGTGGCGCACCTCTGGCCTGGAACTGCGGTACACGGAGCGCGCCCTCGAGGCCGCCAGCGCCGAGGGCCAAGTCGCCGTGCTGGACTGGTGGAAGCGCGCCTCCTCCGCCCCCCCTTCGACCTCCTCAGACCCCGTCCTCGCCAGTGGTCGCCGCAACCGCATCCCGCTGAAGGTCGGCAAATCCGTGCTCCTGGCCGCCCAGTCCGGCCGCACCGCCTCCCTGGCCTGGTGGGATGCCTCGGGGATCCCCTACACGCACGGCGAGTCGGTCGCCCGCATCGCCAGCACCCACGGCCACGTGCACGTCCTGGAATTCTGGCACCGGCTCAAGGGCGCCAAGATGATCTTCGATAGCCAGGTCTTGGTCGGCCCCACCAAGAACGGTCACGACGCCGTCCTGGAGTGGTGGCGCCGCAGCGGCCTGCGCGTCGAGTTCAAGACCTGCGACATCGAGGAGGCGCTCGAGGACGCCGACCCGGTCTCCGGCGCCGAGCAGCGCGTGCGCACCTGGTGGGCGCGCAACGGGCTGAACCTCGGCGTGGGCACGAGTGAGTGGATGAAGACGAAGGTGCTCTAAGCTCACTCACTTCCTAAGCCTACTCACTTCCTTTCTCCTTCGCACCGCCCCTATCACTATTCTTCCTCCCACAGCATCGCAAATATCCGTACAGTTTCATCCTCGACCACCCGGTCTCATATGGCCACCTAAGGGCTGGAATTCCGCACACCGAATGGTCTACCTGATTACTTGCTTCAAGGTTGCTTCAAACCCCCCCCCACCCCCC
>WOUI01000616.1:0-13206 GCA_012184565.1 Aspergillus floridensis | reverse complement strand
TTTATTTTTATTAAATAATTAATAATTATTAAAATAATATTATAATCTTAGCTTTTAGATAAATATATAATAAAATTTATAAATATATTCTATTATATTTATTCAGATATTAACAGAAACTTTAAAATTTTTTATCTTATTTTTTTAAATAAAATTATTCTTTAATAGATATAATAGTTTTTTATTTATTATTCTATATATTAATAGATATTAGGCTAGTAGTATTTTTAGACTAGTAATAAATTTATTATAGACTAGCTGTATTAATTTAATTTTAATCTATTTATTATTTAATATCTATAGTTAGTTTTTATAAAATAAAAAACTTTTTTTTTATATAATACTAGTGATATATCTAGATAATAGTTTTTATTAATAATTAAAACTTTTAGTATTTTTTTTATCTATTTTTTTATAGATTATATAAAAAGGTTTTTATATTTTAAATAAAAATTATAAATCTTATTTATTTTTAAAAATAATATTTTTTTAAATATATATAGTAGATACTAGCTTTATTTTAGATATATTTTTAGTATTCTTTAGAATTAGTTATTTTTTATTATTTTTATTTTCTAATAAGATCGGAAGAGATGTTAGTAAATAAATAAAATTAATATTTTTTTATTTTAAAATTATTTAGCTTTAGTATAGCAGATATTTATTTTTTTTTGAAAAAATCTTCTAATCTTTTAGTCAGACTGTCGGATTTAATACTATATTTTTTAAATTAATAAATAATCTTAAAATTAAAATATAATAAAAATTTAGATTATCAGATCTGTCAGTAGTTTAGTAGTTTAGTAGATATAAAATATTCTAAATTTATAATAATTAATAATAACTTAAATTAGAAATAAAAATTTTTTTAATTTTAATTATTATTTTTTAAAATAATAAATAATAGTAAGTAGTTTTTTATTATAGATCTTATAGTTATACTCAGCAGATATATATTTTTTAAAAAAGTATATAATTAGATATAAGATTCTATTATCTCTATATTAAAAAAATACTTTTTTTAAAATATAGTTAAAAATATTAATTTTTAGAATAATATTATAAGTCTAATCAAACAATTATAAAACTAATATTTTAATAAAAATATTTTGAAATATATTAAATATTCTTTAGCAGTCTGAGAATTAAATAAATAGAATATTTTTTTAATTAAATATATAAGTAGGATAGTTAATTTTAAAAAATTATAAATAAATTAATAATAGAAGTTATTAAAATTTAAAAAAATTTATATATTAGTTATATAGATCGGGATTAGTTATTTAATTATAGTTTTAATTTTTTTTAGATTTATATAGAATTTATTATAGTCTATAATTAAATTTAAAAACTTAATTTTAAATATAATAAACTTATATTTAAATAATTTAGTATAAAATTTTATTTTTTTTAGCTTCTATAGTATACAGTAGATATATTTAGAATATTTTTTATAATTTTAATTATAAATTAAAATATCGTCTAAATAAATAGTATAAAATATATTAAAATAGTTTTTTAAAGTATTATTAATATATTACTAAAATATAGCAGAGGTTTTAGTAAGCTTAAATAATATTATAAATATTTTATATAATTCTAAATAAATTCAGAATATAGTAAGATATTTCTAATTTTTTTTAATTCTAATATTATTAAAGATACTAATAATATTAATCTTTATAAAGTATTTTATTTTTTTTAAATTATTTAGAATTTTTTTTATAAGTAGAAGCAGGTATCTGTCTTTTATATAAAAATTATATTTAAAATATAGTAGTTAATATAAAATCTTAAATTTTTTTTAGACTTTTTTATAAATAGTATTAGAAAAATAACTAGCAATAAATTTAAATAGATAAATTTTTTTTTAGATTTTTTAAAAACTATTTTCTTAAAGCTTGTAATTTATTTTAGAATATTTTATATGAAAAACTAAACAGTAGGCTTTTTTTATTTTTTAAAATAATAATATAGTTATATTTTTAGTATAGAAATAGCTTTTTAATTTTTTTAAAAAAAATATTTTTAAAATCTTTAAATTTTTTAAATAAAATTAATTCTTCTAGTTTGTTGGTAGTTTATAGTATTTTATTAATCTAATTTATTATTATTATAAATATTAGATAATTATAATATATATAAACAGTATATACAGCTAATAAAATAAAATAAATATTTTTTTTACTAAAATTTTTAAAGATATAATATTTTTAAAGTAGATTTTTATTAGTATATTATATAATATTCTAATCTTCTAAAATCTTAATAGAATATTATAAAAATTTTAATAATACTAATTAATAAACTAAACTATATATATAGACTAATTAATATAGAAATTATAAATTTTTAACTATAAAAGACTAAAAATAATTAAATAATAGATAAAATAAATAATTAAAAAAATAGATCTTTTTTAATATAATTATAGATTTTTAAAATTATTTAAATATAGTAGATAATACAGCCTGATTTTTTTATCAGCTATTAAATTTTATAATTATTTTATAAATTTTTAAAAAATATAATAGTAACTAGTAGACCTCTGTCTAGCTTTAATTTATTATTTTTAAAATAGAATATTCTATATTAATTATAGTATAGATTAGGATTTTTATATTCTTAGGATTTAAAATAATAGAAATAATTATTAAGTTAATTTTTTAGAATTTTTTTTCAATAGAAATTTTTCTAAGTATAGTTTTTAAAATAGTATATAATTATACTAGAAGATCAGTCTATCAGCAGTTTAAAATAAGTTTATTTTTTTTAGTTATTTATTAAAATTAGATAAATAAAAGTATTTAGATTATAATAGAAAATAGAATAAAAAGATTTATAAAGCTAGTAAATAGATTTAATTACTAAAAATAAATTCTATAAAATAATAAAAAAATAAATAGTATTTTAAAAATAAATAAATATAAAAGTTTAGAAACAGCAGATATAATAAATAAATATAAAGATTTAAAAATAAAAAGTATATAAATACTACTTATAATACTTTAATATCTAATTTAAAATAATTTTTAATAAAATAGCAGTCTGATCTACAGTAGAAGTATTTTTTATAATTTTAGTAGTTAGTTTTTTAATAAAAAAACTAACAGTATATAATAAATAGATCTATAAAATTATATTTAAAAATAATAAATTTTTTTAAATAATCTTTATTTTAAAATTTAAATTAGTTTTTTTAAATATATAATATTAGATTAATAAAAGATTTTTAAAATTAATTATTTAGTTTAGATTTAAAGAAGTACTATATATAATAATTCTTTAAATTATAGAAAAAATATACTAGTACTAGATAATTTTTTTTAAAAAAATATTATTTATAAATATAAATATAAATTTATAATTAATATTCTATTTAAATATTAGTTAGAGTATATCTAGATATATTTTAGCTTTATAAATAATCTTTTAAAATTTAGTAAAATAATTATTGAAGCTTTGTTAACTCTGGTAAAAATTAAAAAATTTATTTTAAATAATATATTTTTTATCTAGATTTTTAAAAAAATATTCTAAAAAAATAAAAATATTTAAAAAGTCTAAAAAAATATATTCTCTATTTTTAATATAAAATTATATTTAAATATAAGATTTCTTTCTAAAACAGCTAATAATATAGATTTTATAGAAAATAGATATAATATATTAATTAATATTAATTTTTATCTTTTTTTAGATCTAGTTAGTAAAGTAGCAGAGATCGGAGTAGTTATTTTTAAATTTATTAAAATTAAATAGATATATAGAAAGAAAAGCAGAAATAGAAGATTTAAAAATAATTAATATAATTATTTTTATTAAAACAGCTGCAGTATTCTTAATAATAAATATAAATTTTAAAATCTATATTAAAATATTTACTATAGAGATAATAATCTAGATAGTTTTAATATATTTAATTTAAATTTAGTTTTTTTTTTAAAAAAATTTTTTTATATAGTAATAGTTTTAACGAGCTACTAAGTTATCTTAAATTTTTTTATTAAATTTAATTAAATTAAAAGATAAGAAGTATATTTTTTATATTTAATTAGTTTTAGATTTTTATAATACAGATATAGATCTGATCATAATAGTTATATTTTTCTTTAAAATATTTTTTAATATACTAAATAAATTTTTTTATATTATTTAGTATAGTTAAAGACTATAAAATTACAGATATCTTATCAGACTACTATTTTTAAAAATAGAAGCTATATAGTATTAGAAAATAGATAGATATCTGATTTTTAATCTAATTAAATAGTAGAAATAATAGCTTTAATTAAATAATTTTTTTATAACTAGTTCTCTGGATTCTTTACTAACTATTAGATTAGATTATTTTTAGATTTATAGATAAGATATAGTTTAAAAAACTATTAACAGAATTAAAAATAGACAGACAGTTAAGAAGATTATAGGTTATATATAAAATAGTTAGAAAAAAACAGACAGATTATTAAAATAGAATAGATTAAATAGATTAAATAGATTGTTAGAGTAGAATAGATAAACAGAGTAAATAAGATAAGCAGAGTATACTAGGTCTGTACTGTAACAAAATTAGATAATATAGTTTTTTAATTCTTAATAAATATAACTTTTATTTAACTATTATTTTTAATAATATATATAATTAAAATAGTATTCTTTCTATCTATATATATATATATATATTTTATATTTTTATTAACTATTTAATATTACTTACTTTATACTATTAAAATAAGTATATAGAAGTTTAATAGAACAGCTTATTTACTAGAATATCTACTATATTAATAAAATTAATTTTTTAGATATATATCTAGAAGTATATTCTTTTATCTTTAAAAAATTAACTATTTATAATATCTTTAAAACTTTAGAATTAGGTTTATTTTAATTAAATAAAATATTTAATAAATTAATTATATAATTTTATAAATCTACTCTAACTAATAGTATTACTACTATATTAACTATATAAAAAATATCTAAATATATAAAATAATTATAAAAATATAAAACTATAATTAAAATTTTTTTTATAAATATATAATTAGTATATTCTTACAAATAAAAATAGTATTATTCTATATTATAAAAGAATATAAAATTATTTTTAATTAGACTGCTTTACTTAAGCAGAAAGTTAATAAACTATAAACTAGATTAAAAAATAAAATACTAAAAATAAAAAATCTTATTACTAAATAGCCGGTCTAAATAGCCTTACTATTAACAAGACTAAAAATATATTTAAAAAAATTTATAAAGCTAATTAAATTAGTAAAAATTAGTTTAAAAAATCAGCTGTTAGTAAGAAATAACTCTACTGTCGGATACTATATTACTGCAGTAAATATAATATAATTAAATATATAAAAATAAAATATTCTATATATTAAAATACTAAATAAATATATTATTTTATTAATATATATTATATAAAAGCTTTGTCTTTTAATAGAAGGCTGTTTTGGTGGGCGCGGGTGGCGGGTGGCTTACTATGGCGGGTGGCTTACCGATTACATTATAAATAATCTATTAGTAAACCATCCCTTCCATACGTAGGTAATCAGGTTTTGTACGGCTTACAGCCTTACCGCCTGCTTTCTTAGGCATTTCTGCCGCCCTCCAACTGCCCAGGCCAATGATCCCCCAACTCGCGCTTGTAGATGATGTCGGAATGTTGGTGAACAAACAATGATGATTTGATATGCGATACAGAGGCGGCCCGCATAGACAGCTACCTTTTAATGACATCTTAGGGCCATAGGTACTGGTGTACTTTCACAATAAGTTAGTTAAGTGTTACTCGAATCCACAACGGCATTAATGGCCACAACCTGGAAAATGTTGGTTTTCATTAATTATAAGATACAATATATGGTTCCAACAACCTATCTCTACATTGCTAAGTATCAGCCAAGTGACTACAAGAAGATTACCAGGTCGCTACTAGTACTAACTGACTGGCTAACTTACTAGGTAACTAGTACCAGCTACCTTATCAGACCTTCTCCTCAGTTTATCCGAATGTCAGGAGCCTAGCAAGCAGTAGACTTACGTTCTAATTGAGTAAGATGTGCGGACTGCTCCGAACTAGGTACTGAAGTGTAAAATATAAAGGACTTGGAATGATGACGGTACTCTCCTACCAATGGAATAATGATCAGTAGACTGGTTGTTGAGGCTATTTGTAATTCATCAACGACTACTTTGAGGACAGCCTTCCCTCTCTGGAGGGTGCCACCACCGCCACTACAGTAACAACTCATAAGTCACCACGAGTAAGTTACCATACAGTAACTGGTAGGTAGTACCCTGCCTCAGAGCAAGACGGCCACACACGTGACTGTGAGAAAAGCTTGGCGCGGATGTATTGTAATTCCGTTGGAAATTGATTAGATCCGACGAAGGTTTTATAATCAATTTCTGAAAATCAGGTCGACTGCGCGAGACGTATATGATTTTTATTACGGGCATTTGGCACCATGTTGTCAACTAACGATGACGGATTTGATCTACCATCCGCGAAGAGACAGAAGCGAACAGATACGTTGGAGAGCCAGCCACCTGTTCAACTAGCTGGTTCCAAAATATTTTCACCATATCGGGTAAGACATAGATTGGGCTTGCATGCTTCAACAAAGAATTCGCCTCTCTGTCGACAATTACTAGCGCTAATGTACATGCAGACACTGGGACTTGTAACGACCAAAATTCCATTCACTTCCGTCCGGTTGGGTAAATCGACATATCAGATCACTACGTCTGTCGGACGCAGCTTGCAAACCTACGATTTACAGCGCGGACTTAGCCTAGTCTTTGTGAGCCGACCCCAGACTCCCGACATTATAACGGCAACGATCGCCTGGCAAGATAGGGTTTTCGCGGCATGGGGAAGCCTCCGGCCTGGATCTCTAGGGGGCGTATGGGTCTTCAAGCGCGGCAAAAAAATCGGATCGTTGAAGCTACCACCCGAGCTCACTGAGCCTATCGACCGGCTGTTGGTCTTTGGATCATGGGTAATTGGCAGCAGCGGCAAATGTATTTCAGTCTGGAAAAACGCATCATACGAGCATTATACAACGCTCTTCCCGCAACAGACGAGGGAGTCATCGACAGAGCAGGTTTATACCGGCCAGATTTGCAATATGCCAACGTATCTGAACAAGATATTCGTTGGAAGGTGCGATGGAAAGGTTGATATCTGGAATGTCAAGTCAGGAAAGCTGATTCACTCGATACTGCCAGCGTCGTCTTCCGCTGGGGCTGTGACTGCTCTACAAGCAAGCCCTGTTCTATCTATCATTGCCATTGCGTACAAGAATGGTTCAATTTCTGTTTGTGATGTGGAAACAGGTCGGATGGTGCTATCTTTGCGCAGCAATGTATTACGCTCATCCGAAATTACATCTCTCGCCTTTCGAACAGACGGGTTGGGTGCAGGCGAAGATGGCCGAGTACCAGGTGTCATGGCAACGGCTTGTGTTGATAGTGGTGATATCACTATGTGGGACTTGAACAACGGTGGCAGAGTATCTGGTGTTCTTCGCCAGGCGCATAGGGTTTCTAATGACGATACAAGCTCTGGCGTGAGTCATGTCCAGTTTTTGGATGGTCAACCTGTCATGATTTCATCTGGGGGCGATAACTCCCTGAAAACGTGGATCTTCGATCAGAACCCCTTCTCAAGCACCCCTAGACTTCTGCACTCCCGGAGCGGGCACTCAGCCCCGATCACTGCTGTTGAATTCCTCCCTGCTGCATCTGATGGATCGGAGCTTGGAGGTAAATGGCTGCTAAGCGCAAGCAAGGATCGCAGTTTGTGGGGCTTCAGTGTGCGCAAGGATAGCCAAAACACGGAAATCTCTCAAGGTGCTGTTGAACACAAATTGAAGAAAATGACCGCCTCACATGCGACTAGGAATTTCCATGCTCTGTCCGAAAATGGATTCAAAGCATCAGAGATCACTTGTATCGCCAGCTCCCTGAATCGAGATGGTGGGATGGGGACAACAACATCTGGTCCCATTTGGGCCAATCCGACGGTAACAAGGACAGATGACTCTAGCAAGACTGGTTGGGAAAGTATAGTCACTGGCCACCGTGGAGACAAATATGCCCGGACATGGTTTTGGGGCAAAAAGAAAGCCGGGCGTTGGGCATTAGAAACTGGTGATGGCACTGAAGTCAAAGTAAGCTTGATCCAGGCGCGGATTGCTGTTTGAATTTCGCTAATGAGTGCGCCAGAGTGTCGCTATATCAGAATGCGGAACTTTCGCGATAATAGGTTCTGCAGGGGGGAGCATAGACATGTTCAACTTACAGTCTGGCGCTCACCGGCAAAGCTTCCCGGTTCGAGACTTACGGGGCAATGATAAAGATAGGCGTACGAGTTCATATAAGCGGTCTGACAGCTCTTCGAAGCATTCAAAGGCAGTCACTGGCTTGATGATTGACAGTTTGAACCGAAATGTTGTAAGCTGTGGTCTCGATGGGAAGGTTAAGGTATGTCGGAATATGACTTTCCGTTCATTAACTTGCCACAGTTAACATCTTTACAGTTCTGGGATCTTGTTTCTGGATCATTAGTCGATGAGCTTGACTGGTATCCGATGACATCAATCAATGGACTCCGCTATAGCCGCACAAGCGAGCTCGTTGCGCTTGGCTGTGACGATCTTTCCATCCGCGTTGTTGACGTGGAAACTAGGATAGTAATTCGAGAGTTCTGGGGGTGTATCGGTCAAATAAATGATTTTTCATTCTCCAATGATGGACGCTGGATCATTGCTGCATCAATGGACTCTACAATCCGGGTCTGGGACTTGCCAACAGGACACCTTATCGATGTTTTCTGTGTTTCCAGCACTTGTACCTCGGTTGCTATGTCCTCAACAGGTGAATTCCTGGCTACTGCGCACGCAGATGGTTTAGGGATAAGTCTATGGTCTAACAGAAGCTTGTTTGTGCCCATTTCCACACAGAACGTGGACGATCGCAACATCAGCAGTGTTGGTATTCCTGCGTCTACCGTTGAATACGCATCAGGCGTCATCGAGGCCGCATTTTCCGAAGAGAATGAGGAAGATGAGGTAGACGGCCCATTACCTACCGTTGACCAGCTCAGCGAAAACATGGTCACGCTGAGTGTTGTTCCTAAGATCAAGTGGCAGACGTTCCTTCACTTGAATCTCGTCAAGGTATTCCTCACCGGACCTCCTATTACAGTATCCAAGAACTTATTTTTCTTGCTTCTGAAGTTGCCTGGGCCCACCTGACTTACTATTGCACAGGAGCGAAACAAACCAAAGGAGCCCCCTAAAGCCCCTACAAAGGCCCCTTTCTTCCTTCCGAGCCATCATTCTGAGTCAAGGACAGCGAAAACCGAGCCCACCAGCTCCCCGGAAATAGCGATCGCTGAATGCTCAAGGATCGCAAAGATGCAGCGTATTGGTGGAAGCGGTATCACAAGCTCCAAGTTTACCAATCTCCTGAAGTCCGGTCATGTCTCGAACGACTTTGGCCCTTTCATTGAATACCTTAAGTCATTGCCTCCAGCGAAGGCGGATCTTCAAATCAGGTCATTGGAACCCCTAAGGCGGGATGATCGCTCTGAATTGTCAGACTTCGTCATGGCACTTTCATTCCGGCTTCACCAGAGGAGAGATTTTGAGCTTGTTAATGCTTGGATGGCTGTCTTTCTGAGAGTTCATGCAGGTTCTGTGGCAGCATGTTCCCTACTTAACGACGACGACCATGAGCCTTTGAAGAATGCTCTCCTTGCGTGGAGTCAGGCACAACAGCGTGAGGCCCAGCGGTTGGCCGAATTGGTTGGATACTGTCGGGGAGTGGTAGGATTCTTGAGGTCCGCTCGTTGAGTTAAAAAAATTCATTTCCACAGTCTCCAATATCAGACATGATGAGCTTTATACACTTTGTCTCTGTTACTTCCCAATGGCTTTTCTTGGGATTTGCATCTTAGTCAAATACAAAAGGCAGTACGAAGTGAGATGAAGCAATAAGTAAGAGATGTTCACTTGTCTGACAGAAGCTCAAACATATTCCGAGGCCGTTGAGGCCACGTGCGACTTATTGCCATCGGTACGCTATTGTTTAAATCCGGGTCCCCAAATTGCAGGGTTTGTGTGCCACCGGACACACACTGTCTTTCTCTCCTCCCATGGTCGTCGCTGCTTTCACCCCATAACAGTATCGCTTTATCAATGGCATCCTTAGCTGGGAGGTTCGCCGAATCTTTCTTCATCTCATGTGCTGATCTCATCAATACATGTAGCGGCGGTAGACGGGCTAAAATGGCAGCTGCTTGAGTCGTTTGTTGGTCAGAGATCTCTGATATACCAAGCAATTGTTTAAGGATCCTCAGCGAATATAGCACGGATTGAATCTGGGCTAGAATGTGGACATCGTTCCAGTCCAAGTTGTTGCTCATAGATCCATGGGCCAACAGCTGCTTTAGCTGATCGAGGTTTGGAGTTTTAGGCGTCGTCTGCAGTCCAAGTATAGTATAGAGGGCAAAGGTCCTCCAAAACACCGGGCAGTCAACCTCGATACCAGTCTTTGCCTGGACGACATCAAGGTGGTCGAGCAATGATTGAATTTCTGCTAATAACCAAGACCGGTTCTCGAGTGTAATCATGTCGGATGTAACTCTTCCACCTCGCCTAATGTGCTCAACAATGTACTTATGCCTTTTACCAATCGGTTGTGTTAGGTTGAAAAGGGAATAGCCAATGACTCTAATCACACGCCCTTGCAGCCAAGCACACTGCCGCTTCGGATCCTCGTTGAGCATCACAAGATACATATTCAATAAAGCATCGTGTGAATAGGTCTCTGGGAAAAGATACTGAGAGACCATTTCTGAGACCCTGGTATCGAGTGACTGGGGATACTGGTTTCCTATATCATCGACAAGGATGCTCGGAGAGGTCTGATACTCCTTCGCAAAGTGAGAATAGCCTGGGACAGGACCAGGGACCCTGTCAATGATCTTTGATCGCTGAATAAGCTCTCCCATTCCAATCCTAGGATTTGATTGTAGCTCAAATGCCAATGGCAACAGTGATTTCAATCCCAGTCGGCGCGCGACCGTATCCGGGCAAATGACCTTGGCCGTAATTGAGTTGCCTGGATCTGTGCGCGTCCAGCTCATGGAACTGACAAAGATAACGGATCCTGTTGAGCCTATATCGTACAAGAGCAAATCAGAATCATTTGTAAGTATCGAAGAAGCACTTCGCTTGGCTATATGGGCACAGTAGACGTCCGCCTCCCCTGGGACCATGACGGTTACATCAGCCCATGGCAAACTTGCCAGACGGTTTGCGGCCATACGCAAAAATGAATCGACCGGAAGGGCCTCAAGAATATTCTCCTTAGTCCAACGTTCTCGTAGATCTTCATAAACCGCAGGGACTATAAAATGGTTTTCTGGTACCACTGTAAGACTGGCAGGTAGGGTCCTGCTTTGGAAGACATTTTCCCACCGGTTGGCTGTCATCCTTTCCGGGGCAAAAGATGTACTCAGACAAGCCGAATGGCTCATTCGAAAAGCCTCGAGTCTTTTCCTGGTCTTCTCCAGGCGAGCAAGGCGTGTCAGCTGCTTTGATGGAGGCAAAGCCCCGTCGAAGCATAGTTTTTTTCTAACAGAGTACGTGATTAGTTGGAATAATCTCAAAATAAATCTTCGTGCATACTATACATCGTCACGCCTAGCGACGCCAAATGAAGGAGGAATATCATAACCCCATGGCTCACTTCGTCGCAAGTTGGTTGTATATCAGGATAGCAAAGATCGGGGTTTGACCACGATAGCAGGCGATGGTAAACATGATAGACAAGGCTAGGCCCGTCTATTACCACAGCTTGCGCAGTGGCTACGCTTGGACTCGCATGCACTCGATCTTGTAGAGATACTGTGTCTAAGTAAGGCTCTAGATGTTGTTTTAGCCGTAATATACCCATTCTGCTTGAAATGATAATAGATGTAGTTGTACCTGAGAAGTTTTAAGTAATAATACCACATTGCTGCGGTGCTGTGGCTTAAGTTACAAGTGCTTCGTGGCCTTAGGCAACAACGTTACCTACTTCACTGTGATATTAATGGGACTGTGTAAATATCTGTCTTTACAAGTACACAAGCTAGCTAAGTCTATTTAAAAATGTTGAAAGTTATTTGACTATATAAAAGAAGAAAATTGTATCATATTTAGTATTTTTTATTTTGAATATGTAAATGTGACTGCTGGTTTTTTTAAATTAGTGTATTAAGGTCTCCACATCTTTCCATATGCTGTTTGCGGTATTGGTCTCTGTAGTTTGCTGTATGCAATTATAGTATCTTACTTCCCAGGCTGTTCTAGAATAAATTAACTTTTTAATATATTCTTATTCTTATAATTATCATACTCTCCCTTGCCACAAATCACACAACTCATAATAAACTACAGACAATGTTTCCACATTAAAGAAAGAAAATAATTGCTTAAAGATAGGATGGAATAGTTCAGAAGCATATAATATGTAATCTGGTTACCTCAAAGCCTGATCGAGGATTTTTGTTGGATTTTGGATGTTTTCTAAAATTTAGTACCAGTTGTGAAATTCGTGTCGAGGAAGGGTGGTTGATAGAATATTTTACATGTATACCTAAGGACTTTATTTTATCATGTATTTAACAAATGAAGATTTTTTGGTATTTGTACTTTATGCGTTTCTGCTTTATTATGGAAAGGGCTAATTTATGAATATATAAGATTGTTGATTAGAACAAAGAACTAAAAAACCAACAAAACCAAAGTTCTACTACACAGGCAGTAATAATTTAACATATTGATAACTGTAACAGTTGCAGCCGAGGAGTATATGATAAAATTAAATATATTAATTAAATTAGTTGTTTCTTTAATAAAACCAACAGAAGATTGAACTACAGAAAAACTATCCAAAATAAAAAATAATAGTAGAATTAATGTTATTAAAAATACTATAAACCAGACTGCTATATATAGCTGGCTATTGAAAATAATATTTATATTAAAAATTAAAATATATAAATATATAAAAAAAATAAAAATATTATAAATAATAATAATCTAAGATACATATAAAAAGATATATATTAAATAAATAAAAAAATAAATAGTTATTTAAATTTATTAGAATTTAACTAAATCAAAAAAT
>WOUI01000615.1:0-13289 GCA_012184565.1 Aspergillus floridensis | reverse complement strand
GAGGGGGAAGGGGGGGGGGAGATTATTACACCGGAGAAGAGGGGAGAGGAGGGAAGGAGAAGATGGAAATTATGAAGTTAAGAAGGGGAGAGAAGAGAAAGAAGAAAGATAATTGTTTTCAGGGACCGGGGGTGAGAGGGATTGGGGCACCGATATTTAAGAATGTCCGTTGGAGTCTTTTTTGATGGTGGTGGTGAGTGGTAAGAGTAGTATTATTTTATTATTATTATTTTTATTATTATCATTAATGTTGAGAGAGTCAGTCAGTCCCGCTCCCCCGGTGTTGCGCCCACAGTGGGGAGAGTAGACTAAGAGAGACAGAGCGAGACAGACAGACAGACAGACAGCGACAGACAGTGGCAGACCGACAAGAACAGAGTTACTGTACTGTCATTCCGGTGTAATTGCCTCCTTTTCCTCCTCCCACCTCTTTCCCTCTTTCCCTCTTTCCTTCCTTCCCTCCCTTCCTCCCTCCATCCGTTCCCCGTAAAGTCAAACCGGTCCATGGGTCAGTGGTGGTGGTGCTGACCCCAAAAACCTGAGCTCTGAGCATGATCCGAGAGCTGGGGCTGTCTTCCTCCTACCCGACAACGGTACCGCTGCAGCTGGTGATGCCATTGACCTTTTCCCAATGGAGTTATCCTGTTTCTTCCCCTTTCCTTGTTGACTGGAGAACTACTAAAACTACCTAGTATAGTGGACGAGGCCCGGCACTTGATACCCTAATAACATCCTCTAACAACAAACCAATGCGGGCCCCTCCTTGATAAGCAAGCCCTCAGCAGGCACAGTCTTTTCCCGCCCATGCTGCCCCCTCCCTCCCTCCCCAATCGAACCCCAACCTCAATCATGGTTCTAATTAAACCGAGAAAATGAAATCTCCTTAGATCTGACTTACTTTGGACACTAGGGACACCAGGAAACAACCTGTTTAGTCTGGTCACGCCGCCGCAAAAAGGTTGGGCTCGGCCATGCGGGGCTTGACAGCGTTTGGTTTCCGTTCCTCCGGGGAAAGGCAAGCGACGATCTGACTGTCTGTCAGGACTCAAAAGTCGCATTTCAGTGCTTAGGGATGCATGGACTAGTCGATTGCGACGCTTCCATCTCAATCTATTCCTTCCCACTAGCTCCTTTCCTTGCTGTAGTCGACTTCAAACCACGCGGACGGTATGACAATGGCCCAATGGCGACGAAGCTGGGTATTCACTTTTTTCCAGGGTCCCATTCCCTCCGGCTTCATTATAACGAAGTAGTTCAAAGTTCCCCCCGAACACGAAGGGAATGAGTTACCCCAGCACTCATTTGAGTAGCCCAGGAATCCAAGACAGCCCGTCAGCGGAAAGAGCGCGGGGAGGTAACATTACAAGAACCGCCACCCCGGCCTCGATTGGAGGGTAATCCGTAAATGACTAACAGAGCTCGCTTGTGCCGTGCGGGGGATCAAACTCAAAAACTTTACTGGAGGTGAAAGTAATCTCTCGATTGTTGGGGGGAGCGCTGCGCCCACCTGGAATGCTTTGGTGGCATCTTCCGAAGATGTATCTGTTTGCGGACAGAGGGACGGCCTGGGGTATCATAAGACAGACAGAAGACAGAACCAAAGACTAACTAGGAAATGTTACCGCCCCGGATATTCCGAGCACGAGGCGGTTACCATCACCTAGACTAGGTAGGTAGCGTAAGTCTAACTTTATTATTGTTCGTGATTCATGAGAAGGGTGATGATTTGAGCGGGAGGATGTAAGGCGATGGACAACACACGTGCGGTTGAGGCTGACCGATCTCAAGCATAATCTGAATATCATGTCACACCAAGGACTCCCTTCCTGCGGGGGGGGGGAAGAACTATACGAACGACTGCTTGTCCACTTGCCGAGGCAGGGCTCCGTGGTTCCCTTGGACAGTGCTCGATGATTACCTAGGTAGGCGTTATCAGAACAATGACCTTCAGGTGCCCAGATTGCCCTTGTCGATCAGCCATTCAGGCCAATTGGTATCTGCCATACATGATACAATACTCGTAGGACTCTCGGGTCGATCGCGGCCATTGCCTTTCGGTTCGGCTATTTTATGGGGCTCTCTCCTTGTCTCCGTGGCCCTGGGTCTGTCGCAGTACTATGCACTTTCGGGCGGAGAACAGGAGAGCTCTGAACCGAATAACCGGGGGGCGCTGGCTCTCTTCTGTACTGGCAACGTTTATTGGGATGACTGACGGCAACTCTGGTTGACCGTGGGAGAGTGATTTTCAGGAACAGCGGCGCGAGTTGGGAAACTATGCGACTCTGGGGATGGTCGGTCGGTCGGTCGGTCGGTCGGTCACTCACTCACTCTTTCTTTCCGTGAACGCGTTCAACCCAGCTCATTCTTAACCGGCCACTATTGAACCCAGACTAATCCTCATTCCATGTCTTCGTTCTGATTCCCTTTTTTTTTTTTTTTTTTTTTTTTTTTTCTTTGCGGCTGCCTCAAAATTTCCAGTTAACCTCGAAATCTCCAGTTGGATCCTCCCATCAGCACTCGACATCGATATGGTGTTTCGCAGCCGGTTGCGGGCTTGAGCATAAGCCATTCATTTGGTGTAGCTCCGACGGCCGCTACCCACATTTTATGCTACTCTCTCTCTCTCTCCGTCGTCCGAAATGTCGTCTCTTTCCCCATCCACTGAGGGTCCCGCGGGTGTCATAGTGCCAGTCACTAGCCAGCACGGCTAAACAACGCAATCAGAATCGGGAACGGTACTCCCATGATCAGCAGCACCAAGCACATACCAGAGCGAATTCATCTCGACCATCGCATATAAAATCTTGGTGGAACCACTCCGGGTGGTCAGTGGGGAGATGCCACTGCAGTAGTGAGTGGATGGCTTCTCTTTCCGGATTCGGCCTGAGGTGCCGCCGCCGCCGCTAAATGACTTGAACATTCCCTGATCGTGTTCTGGCAGCATAGGCGAGGAATAATCATTTCAGATCAAGAATCGTGCCAAACTCACCTGGTATATGATTAAACCAGAACTGTCACCAGATTTAAGGGCAGCGCAGCGATTCTAATGGCAGGAAAATCAATCTGAGTCTCAGGAAACCATGAAAGCTGATACCGGTCTTGGTATTTCCAGGGATCTGCTCCTCCCATCAATAGGAGGCAATACCGAACTGGATCTCTGCGGTACTCATCAGTGATCAGTGCAGTAGTGCAGTGATGAAAGTCACCTTCCCTTTCTGTTCTACTACAGTAGGCCCGAATTGACGCCGCTTTTGGTCCACTGCGCGGCCCCGGGGCGTGGAGAGAGCACAACAGTGCGTGTCTTGAGCGAATCACCCGCCGAAGTCCCGAATTGCTCTGAAGTAACGGAGAGCTGAGCTAGCATATACTAGTCATGTGACCGCAACCCAACTAAACTGCGCATAACTATCCCAAAACATCCAGCTCTACTGGATTTGATTATCTTGCCAAGCCCGAAATTGAACATGATCATATCCTAAGGCACTCGATGATTATGAGTCTCAACTTGTTCTTAAGCATTCGTGGCTTAAGTCTGAAGAATACGCGGTAGCTACTCTACCCTAACTTGCCGGCATCGTCTATATTATCATTGCGCCAGGCGCCTTGGCACTTTTCTACGAGTAGCATGTCCATGATCGTCTATTCACCAAGAAGAAAAGAAATCGTCTGTCTATAGGGTGTAGAAGAGAAACAAAAAGTTTCCAGATACTATAAACTAGACTGTTAGAAGTATATATCCGATGCGCCCGATAAAAAACCAATCTACAGAAAAACACACCTACATAATTTCTACATGGCATATTGCAGAGCGGTCTCAAGCCACAAGTTAACATTCTAGGCAAAGGTAATATTAAATATACTTGTAATATTATGTTAAATCCACCCACAACTGCCAGTACCGCGTAGGTAGGTAGTTTGTCCATACAGAAGGTCTCGCAGACTGAATCAAACTTCATGCACCTCTACAAGAACGCACTCGAGCATGGGCCCCCCTTTTTGTGAAAATATTTAGACAAAGGCTTCAGCAGTGTAGTGTGAGAGCGTCAAGGTCTCGGAGATTATAATGGGTTACGTTGTATTGTCCGCTAATTTTTTTAACACAACGAAGGAGTATGACGTGTGGAACGGACTGATATGGTAAGAACACCGCGTATAGACAGACATACGCAAACACAAACACACACACACATTTACTTTACTTACTCACCTAATGATTGAGAATATCACTGTTGGTACTCTCTCCCCTGCGATGCGCTTCCTAGCTGACTATCTGTTCATATCACGAAAGACTGCTGGCACAGATCTGACTGTTGTGTTAGGTGTTGAAAACAAGTGCTTCTATACTGGCATATTTGTCACTGTGAGGGAAGAGCACTCTAACTTATAGTGAAGTACATACGCCTCGGATCAATAAGAGTTGACCATGCTAAATCACAAAACTCCATCCATACCTTGAGAGCTGGCACCAGTCATGTCACAGGCTCATCCCACATGTGTCGTCCAATGCTCCAGTGATAGGCTATCAATGTGTTAATAAGGCTCTGCAGTGAAGCATCAGACCAGAGAAAGCCACTGTCAAACACTATCCAGCATTCAGCTATTGCATTTCGAAGAGAATTTCACTTGAGGACGTTGCAGTACATACCCAGGATAGGATCACAAAGTCTATAGTGTGAGTCAGTACAAGCTCAGAGAGAGCCATAGTCCTGTGACTTACAGTCATCCAGCCCAAGCTTCGACTTGAGAATCCCAACTCGGGTATGGATTCGGATCGCAACGTCAGCGGTGGCCAGTGTCAGGCAAACCGTGTGGAGCGCGATGTTGTTGCCCAGCTGCTTCACAGGATCGATTAGGTTGGACTCGTCTCCATCTGGAGGCTGTAATACACCAATCCACTGAGTAGTCATGATGCAAGTGTGTCTTGGGGGAGGGGGTTAAGAGATACAATGGGACTGAGACGAGGGTTTCTTGTTGGTTAAGGTTATATATTGTCGATGCACAGCTTGAAAATATCAGCCAGGCAGACCATGCTGGGGAGGCCTCTAAGTTGCTACTAGGTATCTACAAGATGGGGGAGATGGGGGAGATTTGGGACTTGAGGGCTGGAGTGGGAGGGGGAGGGGAAATACTCGAACGGTGCAAGCAAACCAAAGAGGCAGTGTTGGCCGTCTTCCAAGTGCAAGGTTGTGGGCCATGAAGCGCTGATTGGGAGATGGTGATGGACAGTCTGCCAGTGAGACTGCCGGTGAGACTGCAAGTGAATGCAAAGGTACTCCGTAGAGAGCATTGCGCATGATTGTCACAGGTGTCTATGCTTGTGGTTTGACCCGATGGTACTGTACTGTATTGTATATTGTACAACTCAGTGGCTAGGTAGGGTTGAATCACTGGGCACCTTAGCGAGGCTCGTTCCGTGCCGCAGTCCTCCTGCCTGCTGCCCGTGCTGCCCGTAACTACTGGTATTTAGTTTGTCTGTCTGCTGCCTAAGTAGATGATTCCCCAATTCTTCTCCTACCACTCACTAAGCTACCAAGAATCATTTCGGCCCATCATGACTGGGAGTTTCTTGAAGATAGTGATTTCCCTGCTGTTGGTTGTATGCATTCATGTCCACTCCTCCCGCTTCTAGTTTGTCTTCAATGGGCCCCATTAACCAAGACTTTCCACCCTCTACCAGTATCCGATCAGCCGTGTCATTTACAACATTCTCTTCAGCCCATTGAAACATGTTCCGGGACCAACCAGCTGGGCAGCCACTCGCCTGCCATTCATTTGGGGATTGCTCCGAGGCACGATTGTCCATGACTTTGAGAAATTGCATCGCAAGTACGGCCCCATTGTGCGGACCGCGCCCGACGAGGTCAGCATTGCCAGTGGTGAGGGCTGGACCGCCATCTATGCTAGCCGGCCACCTGATCGGCAGTTCCTCAAGGATCCGATCTGGTGGCGAAGACAGCCTGGTCAGCCGGATTCCCTCTTGAGTGCAATCAGCCCAGACAAGCATGCAGCAATGCGGAGGCTGTTAGCGCCAGCATTTACCCAACGTGCACTACGGACCCAAGAGGAGGTGCTGCAGAAGTTCGTCTCGCTTCTGGTTGCACGGATCCGGGAACAGGTGGAAGCTGCTGATGGTGGTGAGGCCGGTGCCCAGATTGACATCGCTCCCTGGTTTAATTTTACTACGTTTGATATCTTTGGTGATCTGGGCTTTGGCGAGTCCTTTAACTGCCTACAAGACTCCAAGTACCATCCCTGGATTGCGTTGCTGTTCAACAGTGTCAAGACTGCCTCTTTCATTGCAGCGGCACGGTATTACCCCCGGCTGGAGTGGCTCCTGATGAAATGTATTCCCAAATCCCTGGCGGGGAAGCGCCAGCGCCATCATCAGCAGATTGTGGACAAGGTCGATCGGCGGCTCAATTGGGAGCTTCAGCGACCGGATATCATGTCTCACCTCATCAACAAAGATAGCGGCCAAGTCGTTTTGCCGCGCGGGGAGCTCAACGCGACCTTCATGATCCTGACGACTACCGGCAGTGAGACTACTGCGACCGTGCTAACGGGGATTCTAGCCTATTTGGTGAACAATCCGAAGATCATGGGGCGCCTGGTCAGCGAAATTCGAGGGAGTTTCCAGTCGAGCACGGAAATCAGCCTGGCAGCGGCTACGGATCTCCCATATCTCACCGCGGTCATTGAAGAGGGGCTTCGGCTTTGTCCGCCCGTGCCGTGGATGTTGCCCCGTAAAGTGCCATCCGGTGGAGATTCGGTTTGTGGTACCTGGCTACCCGAGGGTGTAAGTCGCATTCTATTCTTTCGCAATTCGCAGTACAGACAAGCGCAGGGGGGGCTAAAACCAGATCACCTCCAGACTGCGGTCTCTCTCCAAGCCTACACCCTGAACCGTGATTCATCCCGCTTTCATGCCGCTACCTCCTTCTGCCCCGAGCGCTGGCTTGCAGATGCCTCGTCCAATCCGGACTCACCTTTTTACCATGATGACCGCCGGGCCGTGCAGCCGTTCAGTATGGGGCCACGAAACTGCTTGGGACAGCACCTGGCCTGGGCGGAAATGAGACTCATTCTTGCCAAACTCCTGGTAACCTTTGATTTCGAGGCTGTGGAGGGGAAAAGATTGCAATGGGAGGAACTACGCACGTTCTTGTTGGTGGAAAAGCAACCCTTAGAGGTGCGAGTGCGACTGGCTGGCCCCTGATGATGATCCAGTGGGGCTGGGGGGGCGGGAGGGGAGCGGGGGGGGAAAAGGGTTTGGTTGGGGGTTGGTGGAGCTCAGGTCACTTCGACATACCTAGTACTTAGCAGCTTAGGAGGTGTAGTTAGACTACTAAGTAGCTAGTAATTGGGTTCTATCTTAGTGCTTACCTCTACTTGTAGTGACTAGGGAGTAACGTTACCGCGTACCAGTTGAGGTACTGTACTTAGTCTAGTAGTTCATAAAGTGTTCAGGGCTCTTGAAGGTTCATGTCCGCCTTCACCCCCAGTTAGGGCTGATTGCGAATGTACAGTCAAGTAACATCTACCTAGTAGCTAGCGTTGATAAATTGGTTTAACAGCCACATCACAAGCTTTATTGACCTTCTGTAATACTCAATCGCAAAAGTCTGTCTCTTGTAACGTAATGTACAATGACACTGTACTGCACTCACCTACTTCTCTGGTGCTTACTGTGCCTGGCAATCCATCCCTAAGCACTGACTCAATCCTTCCCATTCCCTCCGCCGCTTCCTTCGAGCCACCACAAACGATAGCCAAATGATCCGGCTACTGATTGGGGACAGAATCGTCGCCTGTTGCTTGGCTCATCAGATGAAAGTCAACGGGTCTTGCTTCCTGCACGACCCACTTTGCGTATGCGATGAGGATGATGGTGCTTTTCGCACCGGCGATGCCCGAGAGCCGCATGGCTGCGGGATGCCCTCTTATATAGCAATCGTGACCGAGACATTCCATGTGGCTCGCTGCTCTAAGCGTTCAAGTTCATCTTTCTGTTGACTCGATGGCAATTCGTCGCGAGTACACCAGTGACCCTGGCCGCTGCGGCCGCTCTGGTCCTCACGTACTGGGGATACATCGCGATCTACAGACTGTACTTCTCTCCACTGGCCAAATTTCCCGGGCCCAAACTTGCCGCCATTAGCAGCTGGTATGAGTTCTACTTCGATCATTGGAAACTAGGCAAATATATCTTTGGGATCGAGCGATTGCATCAAGTCTATGGTATGCGCAGTGTTTCCGGTGTTTCCGGCGACCGCTCGGATGCAGTACCCCGCGGCAAAAGGAGAATTTTGTGCTGAGATAGCTCTTCCTGTCCAGGCTCCATTGTGCGAATCAACCCCGACGTACCATCTATTCACGATCCCGAGTTCTACAATGAGATCTATGTTACTGAGAGCAAGCGCCGCACGAGCCACCACGATGTGATCTGCAAAGGCGTGCATACCTTTCTACATTTCGTAACGCGATTTCCTCCAGGCCGAGTCTGGTGAGTTCTAGGCTCACATCTTTTAACTGTCGACCACAACCTGCACCGCAAGCGCAGAAAGCCCCTCGAGCCTTGCTTCTCTCGTATGGGGATTACCCGACTGCAGGATATGCTGGCGGAAGTCACCGTCAAGCTCGAGGCACGCACACGGTGATCCGACTAGATGCGACATCATTGGCCGCATCTGCCTGGACCGCGAGGATGCTGGCAATGAGTTCCTGGATGATCCATTGTTTGCACCGGACGGGTAGAGCCGCTCTTCCGAAAGGGTGCTTTTCGGTGGACTGATCCGAGTTCGATGCAGGTATAATCTCATTCACAATCTCGTGTGGTAGATCTCCGCTGTTTACCGGCTTTCCGTGGATTCTGCAGTAGGCGTCTAGTGAATTCATTTGCGGAAGAGTTTTTGCCGCTGACCTAGCGATGCATGACAGGCTCGTGAGTTTTATTCCAGAGAGTTTCCTGCTCGAGGCCTCCCCACAGGGCCAAGTCTTCCAAACGTTCAAAGCCGTAAGTCCTGCCCCAATTGCCCCTGCCTTGCTTCAATATAAATACATGATCGCCGATACAGGTCGCGCTCCGCAACATCGAGCGGATCCTCAACAACAAGGAGTCTCTGAAACAACAAGGACACAGCAGCGCCTCGCTCTTCCACCACGTCGCGGACAGCGATATGCCGGACTTGAACGGTCGCCCGAGTGGTTGGCCAAGCTTACTGCATAACGCTCGGGTGGCGGTGGCGGCTCTACTATAGGTACTGTACATGTAGATTTCTCGATGATTTATCATTGTTATGTATCGTACAGTACGGATGCAACAGATGTGGTACTGTGCAGTACATAGCTTACTGTATAGTACTGTACGTTTTGCACAAGGCGTCCTCTCGTCCTCTCGTCCTCTCGTCCTCATCCACTGTAAGCCTTGTATAGCAACTACACGCAATCCAGCCCGGTTTTCCTGGTTTGCAAAAACTGATAGCTTGCCCAGGTACCGGTGACCTTGTACTATCCTTACGGACATCAACTGCCTTGACTATGGCCTGACATCGTGACTGAAGGAGATGTTTGGACTATCCTATAATGACCGTTGACTTTTGTCCGATCGATCAAGATATCCGGCCCCAGGGGAAAGGAGGGGGAGATGAGGCTCATACTGCTGCTGGGCATCTGGTGAGAAGAATGAAGACATAAAACGGCAGTTGAGGGGTATTCTTCCTTATTCCGGCCAAGGCCAAGCGAAGGTCCTCTCTCTGTGAGTGTATGTCTTTGTCTATCATTGCCATCCAAATTGACCAATTTCTCCCCTCTTATAGCATAGATCTAGTAGCCGGGACTGCCCCTCAGCCTATCTCTCATACAGCAAGCCCCACAAACTCCCTTTTTTCTTGGTTTCTTTGTGTCCCGTCCTCGATGAAGTATCAGTTTTCATACTAAGAAGAGCCCAATACCTACAACGATCATGGGTTGACGAACGGAATCCCCTTGCGTGTGCACCGGGATGGATACCGAGAGACCAAAGGCGCGCTGCGGGCCCAGGCGGACTAGAACCGGCTCGTCGGGCCCATTGACCGCTACCACGGCGGACTAGACCCCCGGTACAGCTTCATGCAGGTGACCGTCCCCGAGTGTCTGCCGGAGCCTATGCGAATGAGCTTGCTTTTCCCTACGATGGTAAGCTTCCTCCCGCAATCCCGCCTCCGTCTCGCTTTCACAAGATTCGCATACTGATAGCAGTCATGTTGAGATGAAATGGAGAAGCTGATCGACCATGAACGCGTATGTCCACTAGATCCCCCTAGCAGTACAACAGAGAGGCGAGAGGCGCGCGCGCATGAGAGAGACTAAAAAAAGCACGGCTCCCATCAGGATCCTACCCGATCGAATGAGATGGTCGATTCCCTTGGTGTCAATCAAAGAGAGCAGCCATCCTCATCCTCCGCAACATCGTCGAGTTCGATGGGATCGTCGAGGCAGCGCGCCGCCAGTTACATCTGTCGCGCGACACGCTGGCATACCTGGAGGCAGTGCGTCACAGTCACGTGGGGGAATTTTGTCTGGAGTATCTACTGTCCGCGGCACTAGGTATAGATCAATCTGGGGATTGGGGGAGTATGTCATTTATCCGACTGAATGTTATCCAATTGTAATGTGGAATGTTGGATGTCGGAAAGGGGAGGGGGAGGTGAAAGCTTGAATGAATAAAGAATCATATGGTACTACTGGTAATCTCCGCTAATGTTCGTACTAGTAAGGGTACTACTAGTCTACTAGAAGTTTACTGGAGGAGGAAGGTCAATAGTACATAAGCCCTAGTCGCTCCCCCGTCGCTGTACCTACTTTAAACACTCTCTATCCCCACATACATGACTGCGTTCTGACCATCTCTTTCTTTTCCTTTCCTTTCTTCTCTTTTCTTTTATTTTGAAACCGCACCGAAGAAAACAATACCATATTTCATCACAACAAGAAAAAAAAGATGGGGGTCCAATTCTCGCAATTCTTTCCCCCACGCCCGACCTTCACTCTGGCCGACGTGCCCTCGCAGCAAGGAAAAATCATTATCGTGACCGGTGGTTCCTCAGGGATTGGACTGGAGCTCGTGAACATGCTTTATAGCAAAGGAGCCACGGTTTACACAGCGGGCCGATCGGAATCCCAAGCCCAGGCAGCCATCGACCAAATCCAAGCTACTGCTGCAACTACGACGAAAGGCCAATTGCACTACCTCCCGCTCCATCTCGAAGATCTGACCACCATCAAATCCGCCGTCGAAACCTTTGCCGCCGTCGAAACCCGACTGGACCTGTTGATCAACAATGCAGGGGTCTCGCAGCCGCCGCTGGGCAGCGTTTCAGCCCAAGGGATCGAGCTCCAACTCGCGACCAACTGCCTGGGCCCGTTTCTCCTCACCCAGCTCCTCCTTCCGTACCTCAACGCAGCAGCAGCAGATCCCAGCTCCACCTCGAAGCCAAGCGCCCCCCGCGTCGTCTGGACCAGCAGCCAAGTCGCCGAACTCTCCGCGCCACCCGAAGGCATCGTGCTCTCGGAGCTGCAGCACCCGCCGCGCGATGCCGTCCGCAACTACGTGAACTCCAAACTGGGCAATTGGTTCCTCAGCGTGGAGTTCGCTCGTCGCTACGGGAGCACCTCGGCGTCGGCGTTGGCGTCGGCCTCGTCCAGCGGCGACCACCGCCGCCTGGTCAGCGTCGCCCAGAACCCCGGAGCCGCCAACACGAACCTGCTCCGCAACGCGCGGTGGATGAAGCTGCTCTCGTGGCCACTGCTGCACAACCCGGCGCTGGCGGCGACCACAGTACTGTACGCGGCGCTCGCCGAAGAGCTCGACCGCCCCGAGAACAACGGCGCGTATGTGATCCCCTGGGGACGGATCCATCCGGGGGTGGCGCCGGGCCTGGCCCGGCACTTGGCGGCGGAGGAGGAGGGGGGCTCCGGGCGGGCGAGGGAGTTCTGGGAGTGGTGTGAGGGGCGGACGAGGGATTATTTGTGATAGTGTCTGTCTGGGGTGGTTTGAGCAGATGTAGTTGCTGATTTGTGGAGATTGACTTTTCGGTGCTTCGATATACTGGGATGAGGCTTAGGAGCAATTGATTTCGTTAGATCGGACTCCTGCTTTTTTTTATAGCCTTTGGACGATCTCTTTACTCTTTTGCTGCTTAGAGCTAGATAGTCAGAGGAATTCAGTTTATACCGGGATCCTAACGTAGCTCAATTAAACCTCCAGCGGGGTTTACATGTGCAGGACACCAATGCTCCCGCCCGAAGCTCTGCTTTTATTCGATGATACTTTCTGAAGGCTTGGCGTAGGCTACTACTTCTTGAACCACAGATTGCTCTATTGTAAGCCACCATTTTGGAATTTATATTCAGATCATGCGAACTCTCAATCATGACTACTGATGGATAGTAAGTTGATTGAAGCGCCACTAGAGAACTACCAGAGCCCTGAATACATTTTGCAGTCGGAACTGGGAGCGAATTCGAGGCCCTTGTTGGTCACCTACGCCTTACATTCCATGGCTGGATTTATGTTGTATGTATTGTGTCCTAGATCTAGAAGAGCTTGGGTTAAACTAGCTAGTGCGCACGGTTTAAACAGCTGCAGCGAGCGAGCCCGGGCCGGGCCCTTCGGGGAGCGACCGGAAGTTTTCCAGGTGCGTGTGCTCTGGGAACAGATCCGTGTGCTCCAGGCGCCAGGACTTAAGATTCTCCACAGTTCGCTCACTTTCCAAGCGGCAGCACCTTTTTTGATTTGGATCAGCAATGGCATTTTACATTGGTATTTACGGCGTACCTTGAGTGTTTTACTTCCTGCACCAGAGCAGTTCCACCTATGCAGTTTTGACAGCCCTAGAACAACCAATGGTTGAAGGCTTGACAGCAGCAGTTGGGGTCTGGTCCTCGAAAGAGGTCGACCTCTCGTACTACCGACAGTACCGTATGTACATACTTCTTTCTTTCTGGCCACACTCTGAGATGTAGACCACATTACTATCCCCAGCCGATCAATGAGACCTTTGGAATTGGGACAGTGAACAGTGCAGAAGAGCAAGAGCAAGCAGAGTCCACTGCTTATCAACTGTAGTACTTCAGTATGAGCAGTGGAGCAGTTATTGCATGGCTAAATCCTCCACCGGAAACCACTAACCCCCCCCCCCCCCCCCCCCCCCCCCCCCCCCCCCCCCCCCCCCCCCCCCCCCCCTTCACCCCAACAAAAAAAAAAACCACCCCCCTTTTCCTCTTCCCCCGCCCCCCCCCCCCCCCCGGGG